>JAQZBX010022075.1:17341-31928 GCA_029593785.1 Cabassous unicinctus | reverse complement strand
AGCAGCATACAGAGATTAAGTAACTTGTTCAAGAACACACTAGCAAGCCAGGAAGCCAGGATTCAAACCTTGTCAGCCTGGGTCTCAAGTCCAGAATCCTCACCACTGGACAACTACACTTTGAAGCTCAGCCTGCAAAAAATACAAAGCCTTTACTCTTAACAACTTCCCTAAACTAAAGTCATCAAAATATAGCAATAGAAACTATGCACAGACAACAAATAAATGGGACGATATACTAGAGGAATTAAGATGAAGTTGTTCTTGCAATATACAGTGAGTCTTCATTAAGGAGCTCCTGCTCCATAGTGAAGCCCAAACATCTCTAAGTGCGAAAAATTACAGAAGACACAGAAATAAGAAGGGGGAAAGCCACCTAAATCCAATACAGCATACTCTCAGCAGGCCATTTGCAGCCTGACACATGCATGTTGGTGCCCATGGAAGGCTCCTAACAAAATAATCCAGAAGGTGACTAGAAGGTGACAAGAAGGTGGGAGTCACATACTCCCATCTGTACTACAAGTACCCCTTCTTGAACTCCCCTGTACTGGCTCTACTCAGGTCCCAGCTGACTCAGCAAACTCAGTATTCATTTTTTACTAAATTTTTTCTAACCAAAATAATGAAAATACTTTGCCTGTCAAGTTCAAATATACTTAAGACAACTATGAAATGGAATATTCAAAACTGCAAAATTCTAACATTGTATTTGATGCATCACAAGTACTACTCCAATTTTGGGGAATTTTCCCCAAGTCAAAAATTCTCCCTTCTCACTTACATTAATGAGGATCTCTCTCAGAATATTTAATTTTTATAGTTAAGAAGTTGTTAAACTAGATGAAGGAAGATCTAAATATTATGAGTTATACAGAAATTGTAAATCCATATATGAATTTGAAGATGTGTAAAAGATGATAATGTATGTGTTTGTATATTTGATACAAATATCCTGGAACTCATTAAGTAACATCTTAAGTTAGGCCATGATAACAAAATTCTTTATTTTTAAGTAATTATGTAATATCTAGAAAGTCCCCTGGTAGGCATTTGCTTGAAGGTTACAAAGCTTTTCTGTTTAACATTTCTTTGTTATGTTTTTCAACTAATGCTAGTTATCTTTGTATTCTAAGCACCTAATATCCTTAGGAAATAAATTCAAAGACAGATTCTTTTATGAGACTGGAGAATAAAATACTTAAGCTACATTTTCAGAGCTGAGGGTCTTTCCCTATGAAGAACTTACTGGAAAGTTTTTTTCACTAAGAAAAAAGTTTATTAAAAGCCAATTTTCTACTCCAGGAAATTTCCCATAGTACCTTACTCCCACACAGAATTTTTCTTTTCCAGGATATCTTATTTATCTTGGTAGAGAAGAGCCTGATAATAATAGTAATAATAATAATAGCAATAATGTATAAATAAAATATTATTATTATATTCTAGGAATAGAATATAGAAATAGAATTCTAGGATTCAGCATTTGTTTTACCATTGGGTTTAAGATGTGTATGTGTCTTTAACAGATTTCTGAATTCAAAATACAGCTGATTTGTGCTGTTAGGTGACTACTTTATTTAAGAAAAGTGGGCAACTCTATTCTACCTCCTAGTCTAAGGCCTTATTTGATGTCTTTGTACACAATGTGTAGGGAGAGAATATTTAAGCTGGGGGTTTGATTTTCTTTTTAAGGGAAAGGACAGTTTCTTTCATAGAAAAAGCTTCTAAGGAATACAATTATATACACAACCTATCAAAAAGAATCTATTTTGGGTAAAACCGAGGCTGGGGTCCACATTCCTGTCTACTAAGAGTTTTCCGGTGGGACTGGAGCATGAAGTAGCTCATAGAACTCTAAAGCTTGGCTGAAAAGAGTTTGTAAACCCCCACTTTTGACTACATATAAGGCTTATGTGAAACTGCAAAAACAATTCCTCCTAAAGTGGAGAAAGTAGAAAAGAAAACTACTTAAGACAGGAAAAGAGTAGTGTGTCCCTCTTAGAAAAACATATTTTGAAATTCTATTTGGAATTCATTGTATTTGACAATGTTAAAATGATACATAGGTTACGAGATCAATATTCTCAATACCAAAATGCCTATTGAAATTTATGGCTGAAATGCTTCTATTAAGCGCCTTAAGTTCATCTGAAATTGAAGATTAAACTAATGATCCTACCTTAGTTCTGTGATCTTTTTTGTTCATGATGACCCTGAAATCTTTCAGTCCCTGAGTCTAGAATACCTCTTTGACATCATCTGCTAAAACTAACCTGGTAGAGAATATGAAGAGTGTTAATATTCAACAATGATACATTCCTTATGTTGGGGGGACAATGACAATTTAAAATACTCTTTCTTGTGGTCAGACTCCTTGTCCCATTTTGAGAAAATATTATATACTTAAATATGTGGGGTTTATGTGTGAATAATGATAGATAGGAGACCAGTGGCCATTGAAGGTTGTAGGTAGGATCTTTATATATCAATAGGTTAAAATTCTGGCCCCAGATGGCTCTCTAAGACCGGTGTTCTGTTTACAAACGTTAACAATAAGAATAAAATAGTGAAACAACTGAAACTAACTTTCTAGGAAGCTAACAGTATAATCACAATAGAGAAAAATTATTTCAAATTATTTTAAATGCCTATTTCGACTATACATTCTTAGAAGTAGATATCTGAAGGGGAAAATATTACCATGGAGAAACTGAGCTCAGTATTTTTTTGTTAATAATAATATTGTATTAATATTTTGAGATAGATACAACAAATAGACAATTATGTAAATATCTTAGGAGTCACATTTTTGGGGTAAGAGAAGAGAGATATAAGACATAAAATTAAGGAAATTAAATAAGAAACTCTGTAATCTTGAATTTAAATACGAAATTGTTTTTAAACTCTTTTTTTTTTCTACCTAAAAATACATATCTCCTTGTTCTGTACACTGTAAAGTCTTGGAACCAACAACAGCTCAGCAGAAATAAGCATCACTAAAACTCAGATTGTGGTCTCTAAACATGATTTCCTACTGAAATGAATTAGGGCTTATGAAAGAAAAAGCTGATTCCAGGTTTGGAGTGATAAATTTGCAAGAAGATCCAGGAAAATTTGTCATATCAGGAAGCATGAAAGCATAAAACAATCACAGTTATATCAATAATCAACCTGAAGGGATACCAGCAGGGCAGAGATGGGGTAGTTTGGGCATAATGAGAATAAGTACTGCATTGAGTTGCAAGAGCTCAAATATAATAAAATTCATGAGTCCATGATTATAATAACACAGAAACACAAATGTATTACTCCTCTTTGGAGGTTGTGATAGTTTTAACTCATTTTTGAAAATTGGTAACTACAGGGAAAAAACTTGTATTTCAAGTTGACCAAACCATTGATGAAGAAAAGTCCATCTTTGCAAAAGAATATCAGCTTTTAAAAAGGAAAATAACATTCAGTTAGAAAATGAACATTTTTCAATATCTTGTGAACCAATGGATCTAAGCATCTGTCATCAATGACTTCTGAAATCATTAGGTGAAATACTGATGACCAACTTTCTACTGAATGAATTTGGCTGACATTAGTTGAACCTATTGATTAGTCTTAATATCACAAATAGGGGGACAATCAGACATTGCATGCTTCTCAATATGACTCAATTAAAAGCATACACTATCTTTGTAGTACTCTTTCCATTGTATATGGATTTAATCAATCTAGATTTTAAAGAAAAAAGCTGGATAGAGAAATATGTTAAATATACAACATGGATGCAATATGCCAAATCCATAATGTGGGACACTCTACAGAGCAAATGATTTGGTGGATTTAACAATTAGATTGCATAAAAATTGGGGAGAATTAATACATTGTAAATTAATACAGTCCAGTGCAATGCAGAATATCTTATTGCTTCTGATTCAAACAAACTGATTTGGATATTGGATGATATTTGAGTATTGGATGATATTAAGGAAAAAAATGTTTAGTGAATTTGTTAGATATCATAATTCTCTTGTGGATATATAGTTTTAAAGTCCTTATTTGACAGGCATATATACTCATATATTTACACATTTTCTTCAGAATATCCAGAATAAAGGGTGGCAGGCGATATCAGTCTGAATTGTGAAAATGTTGGTAATTTCTGAAGCTGAATTTTGGGCACATGGGAGTTTATTGCTTTATTCTCTCTACTTTTATGAATATTTGGATATTACCATAGTAAAATTTCAAAAATAAAATAACAAAAATAAATTTAAAAATCAATAAAATCTCTGTACATTAAATAAAGCCTTACCATCAATCAGCTATATATTTTGAGAAATTTTTGCAATATATAGTGTGCAAAGGACATATTGAGATGAGTAATGGATCCTATAACTCAACACGTGCCACAAAAAAAAAAAAAAAAAGGAAAAGGCTTATAATGAGGATATTATCCTAATTAAGCATATGACTAGCATTCTGGTTAATTACCTTCCACACATTCTTAGTGTGTAAATATGTTTCTGAGTTATCTTGTTTACAGATTGAGGGAATTGGAGTATTTATACACCAACTTCTGGCAGTCTTTGGCTGAGTGATATTCCTAAAGGGATTTAATTCTCTAGCATTCTTAACCTGTCCTGCCCAAAGTTATAGTGAGCTCTGAAGGCCAAAGAAAGCTATCAGGCAGTCACAAGAGCTGAAATTTGGAGTAATTTGGATCATTTTACATATAAATGGTAAGTGTCAAGGGGTTATGGGTGGGGAACCAATGGCATCTGATATAAGATCATAAGAAAGAAACTGATTTCATATAATAGATTGTTTAATAAATATATTGATGATATGCTAAAATTACAGAATGGCAAAATGGTGATTTTTAAATCTTCAATAAACTCAAATAAAAATTAAAATTCCTTTGTAAGAAATGCATTGTTCAAATATGAATCAAACTAAAATCAAACTTTTTTTTTTTAATTGTTGGAGAGGAAAGAGAGAAATCATTTGAACATTCTTTGATTTGCATGGGATTTATGGAATGAAAAACATTACTTATTTCTGCCAAAAATTATATTTGCAGTCATAATATAAGTATTGTTTATTGCTTTTTAAGTTTTTAGAATTTTTAGGTAAAGCATGAAATAATTGTGATTACAGAGTAGAGTGTAAATGTTATCAATCTTGAGAAAATAAAAGTAGAGTTATAAGAAACTAAAAAATGGAAGAGGGAGAGGAGAAATGAAAGTGGGGAATAAAGAAATATTGTCTATAAGTGCTGAAAATTAAATATATGTATACTATTTGGTACTATAAAATATAGGAATTGAATATTCATATACATTTGTTATTTATATTTGCATATATGAATAGATTGAAATAAATTGCATAAAAATATAAAACTCCAAAGTTGCTGTAAGAATAAAAAGAATAGAGAATAAAATATCCCTATAGACAACAATAGAGCATGAGAAAGACAATAAGATGGAAATTAAAAACTAATAAATCAAAATGAACTAAAAAGACATTAAGAAACTGATACAAGATATAAACGAATGAAATAAATCAAATTTAGGAAAAGATTCAGAAATTATACAAGCCAGTGAAAAAAGTAGAAATTAAAGGAAAATCATTTAAGAAAAAAGACTAAATTAGAAAGAACAAAAGAAAAAATAAATGATGCAGACAATGTCTTATAAAAATAGAAAAGAAAAAATAACAATAGAGAGAGAAATATATAAGGATTCAAGAAAATGTGCAAATAACAGAGGGAAACAGACTGTTCTGTATTTATGAAATAGGAATTACTGAAAAAGAAAACCGAAATCAGAGAACAATATAAATACTAAAATTCCAATTCAGGAAATTTTTCTGAAAAAAAAAAAAAAAAAATCCCCCCAAAAGTTGAAAACTATGCTTTGAGAGCATTCACAGTATCCAGGAAAAATAACTCAGTGGCCAACACCATGACCCCACTCTATTAAAATTACTGCACTATAAATTAAAAGAAAACAATTACTTTTGCTTATTAAGACAAAAGATCAAGTGATGGAAAGGAGGAAAAATCACCTTTTGAAGAGACAAGTCCGTTAGTTTAGAAAGACAATATTTGTGTTGCAATATTTTTAATGATTAGCTCTTCGTCCTACTTACATATTACAGAGTTTTAAAAAAATGTTATCGAATTTTGGATTTGGAAGCAACGTCTAAAGCTGACAGTAGAAGACCGTTTGGATTAAAGAGAATTCAGAGCTGGAAGTGCCTTTGAAAAATATGCTTGGAAAAATACTTTACTTTTGTTCCCTTACATTTTAGTCAGCTATGGAAAAAAATTCCCCTGCCACTGAAATACAAATTTGGCAATCCTGTCACTTTGCTCTTCACTCTCAGATAATATAAAATCTTATATATGGGATTTATAAGATTTGGGATATGGGAAAACCAGCAGAGTTGGAAGAGGATGTGGTCGTATTTTTTGTTCTTTTTTGCTTACCTCTTCCCCCACTTGCTGGAGCAATGTGGAAGCAGAAATTTCTTATTTTCCCGATACCATTGTAAAATATCTTCTGTCTCCCCGGGACAGGCAGATATTTTACACTTGTCATGTTATCGTGCAAGTTCGATTTGCTGAACTCTTCTGATTGCAATTTTCCTGTGAAATGATGTTTTCTATTCCTCCAGTTGTTGCACCTCCCTTAGCCCATGTATTGTTAGGTTATTTTATAGAATATCAGGCCAGTAATCCTTAAGACTGGCAAGGTCATGAAAAATAAAGACTGAGAAACTGTCATAGACCAGAGGAGACTGAGGACACATAACAACAAATGTAAAATAGTAACCTGGATTAGATGCAGGGACAGAAATAGGGCATTCATGGGAAAACTGATGAAACCCAAAAATCTAGTGTTTACCTAATAGTCAGGTACCAATGTCAGGTTCTTTTGACAAATGTAACAAAATAGTATAAATTTTAACAAATGCAGAGCTGGGTAAGGAGTATACAGGAACTCTCCGTTTTGTCATTGCAATCCTTTAAATCTAAAGTTATTCCAACTATGTATATTAAAAAGTATATAAACAATGCAAGGTGTTAATAATAGGGCAGTATATGGGAATCCTCTATCTTATGCACGATTGTTCTGTAAACCCACAACTTCTCTAATAAAAGAAAGAAAGAAATTTAGGGTGTTAAAAAAACCCACTTAATTTTTAATTGGTGGTAAAGTAAATGGAAAAATTGTTGGGCTCTATTTTACAATGTGTTTTTTTTTTTAAAGCAGTTTTATTGAGAGATATTCACATACCATATAATCTATCCAAATACAATGTGTTTTAATAAAACAAGTTATGAGAAATATAAAACACTGCATTAGTTCATAATTGCAGTTAAATACATGATAAAAATATAACACAGTACTATAGATAAGGTAGAAAATCCATTGCCCTAAATATAGAAAAAAATCTGTTTACATTAATGGCCTTCATTGATATTAAAAAATATTTAAAATGCCAATATTAATTGTAATAAAATTTTCCAAGTTTCTAACTAATGATTGTAGTTTTTCAGACCCAGAAATAAGGATTTTGTTATCATTCCTTCCTTTAAAATATGTATTTTATGAATATGAGACCATACTTTTGAGAATTTTCTGGTTTATATTTGGGCAAAGTTCATAGGATCCTATTGGCTGTCCCTGTGCACCAATCAAGTGTTTCTGAATCCACTGCCCACTGCAGTAACAACATCCAGATCCATGAAGATGGGTTTTCCCAGCCAACGCCAACACTCAAGAAAATGAAATGAGTGTAAATGTTGAAAGGAAACCAAAATTATCTTCTAGGTGATATTATGATGTGCCCATAATATCCGAAACAATTCATTGGGAAAAAAATAACTGATTGGAATATGATAATATGAGTAATAACAGCAAAAGGACTGTTAGGAATGATAATGGAAAAGATGCCATTCACAATGGCAGCAACAAACACTAACAACAAATACTAATGACTAACCACGAGGAAAATTGCAAAATACCATTTGGGGTTATGAAGGATGTGGATAAATAGAGACATATAACAAGTTCCCAGAATAAAGGTCAATTTTGTAACAAATGTTAAGTGACCTTAAATTTGCTTGAAAGTTTTATTCACATGGGTAAACAGCTAAACTTGAAGTAGGCAATTCTATGAATAAGAAGCAAACCAATACAGAAATAAATAAAGGAAAGATTGGTTAAACTACATAAAAGTAAATAACACATAAACAAAACCACTATCTTAAAGTTGTTTAATTTAGCAATGTAATAACACATGTTTATTATGGAAAATTATAAAATAAAGCATAATAGGGAAAAAACAGAAATGTTATAATGCAACATCCAAAAAGCACTGTTAACATTCTGGCATATCTCTTTTCATATTTCCTTTTTTTCAATATATAAAACTTTTTAATAAAAATTAAAAATACTTTAAAATAGCTTAAAGGAGTTAAAAGGTAAATTATTTATTTTTAAAAATAACTAAGATAACCAACATCCCATTATTGTAAAGTTGATAAAATTTTATACCTGAAGCAAACATGATACATTGGAAAAAAGAGGAACACACTCCCATTTGGACAAAGAATATTTGAGGTGGCTAGCCTGAAATATTTAAATAATTAATTCTCAGAAAACTGCAGCCGCTGGGAGGTTAGATGGTATAATACAGATTCTGTGATTTTGCTTCATATGGAATTTCTTTCCAGCTTGGATTCAGTTAGGAAATTACTTTTTCTTCCATCAAGTTACGGGCATAAACTAATTCCATTGCCAGAGTGTTGGGCAGATCCCAGAGCATACTCAAGCACATAAAAGACACATGAATGCTGATCATAAAGCAGATCGCTACCACACTACATCAACAGATGTCTTTTGTAGATTAGAGCAGGCAGCTGGCATTTTTCAGAGTACGTTGGGGAGAAACTATCTTCTTAGAAGTCTTGTGAAAAGCTGTATTTAGAATCTAAACTGTGCGCAACTGTTGGTACAAACCAAAGAGTCTGTTAAAGAGAAGTGCTAACTCAGCACAAACTTACCAGGTTTACAAATAATGTGGGACCTGGGTGACAACACAGAACAGGACAGAGACAATTGCTCCTGTCTAAGGTTTTCACCAGTTTCTTAGAAAAAATGAATTCAAAACGAGAGAACTTTAATCTATATATAAATGTTTGTGTTTAAAATTACCATGATAAGCTTTATATCACTCTTATTCAGTTGTCTTCTTGACCTTCTTAATTGATTAATTCCTCCAAGTATAATTATCAATAGACACTATGTTGGTTTTTTCACTGACACGTCCTATTACCCAGAACAGTGCCTGGCACACAAAAAACGTGCTAAATTAACATTTGTTGAATGATTAAAGAAATGATCCCCCATGCCCTGATGCTACTGGACTGCTGGTGTCTCTCAGTGGCAGAAGGGAGTCTCAAGTCTCCAGTGGGGAAGGAAAGGGAGTCTACCGGCCACAGATTGTAAGTGGAACTCCGGAACAATGTCCCATGCCGGTGCCGCTGGCTCTCAGTCCTTTTCAGCATAACCACTGTTCTATCTGGGGGAAGAATGATCTAGCAATCTTGCTAGTTTCGGGGTTGGAAGACACAAGTTCAGGGGCACCTTTTTTTGTTGGATAGGAGGTCCAAGATGCCCTGACACTAAGTTGTTCCTTCAAGTTCTGGGGCCTTTAATCAGTTTGCATTCCTTTTTCCATTTTTCAGAGTTTTCCTTTGATTGTCTATTGCATTATTTCCAGTGAGAAAGGAGTCTATGCTATCTTGTTCTGACTGGAAATCACATTTAATTCTGAGATCCTCAGAAAGTTCAGCTAAGTCTTACACTATTATTTTCACGAGCTTCCCACAATTATTCAAGAACTTCTGGTCCAGTGCTTTTACTCCTGAGATCCAGATAGAGCCAGAACCACCCACAGTCCTACACTCCCTGAGCTGAATATTATGTTATAAAAACTTTTTATAAGTTTTACCTTTAAGCTATTTGATTACTGTGAAAAGGAACTCACTGAATCAGAGAACAAAAAGTGGAAAATTGCTTTTAAAGATCAATTTTGGTCATTTTTTCTCACTCCTTGGCATAGAGGTAGCCTGAGTTGCCTTATTATGGAATTTTAAAAAAATTCTTCTCTCTTGTTGGCATAACAGCGTATCTTAATTTTTATTTCTCTCTTTTATTCAGTGATTTCTCATCAATTGTGTATGTATAAAAATGTTTTAAATGAGCTTATACTTGAAAGGGAGTGACAGCTATTCTGGCTTATTACTTTCTGTCTGGTTTAGATAAACATTCAGCAAGGAGAAATAAAAGCAACGTGGGTGGTATAAATGAGCATGCAAAAGACCTTCAAAAAATCTCTTCCAAATAACATAGGCTTCCAGCTACTTTCCCCTTCCTCTTCCTACTCTACTTATGTCCTCTCCCTACTTTTAGACTGGTCCTAACCCAGGAAGTAAAAGTTTTGCGTGGGAAGGGGTGGGGAGTGTGTATGTGTAACTAACAAGGGAATTTATTCTCTTGATGAATCATTAAGATTGTACTATAATCACACATTCTCACATACAGTCCTGAATTCCTGTGCCAATATTCAAATTCCTTTGCAACTGGGCAAGCTGGTTCGTTCTGTTTCCTTCTCCCATTTTTCAAGCAAAATGATATAATAAGAAATTTTGAGCTATAAGGAACTTTACTATCAAAATCCAACCTGTCACAGAGGAGAATTTAAGGTCCTAAACATTATGTGAATCATTATGTTCGCATATTTGTTAGAGTAAGACCTAGGATTAGAACACATGTCTTCTGGCTTCCAGACCAGCACTTCTTTTATGACACAGATTGTCTCATTTTAGTTGAAACCAGCATGAACTGTCATGCTTTTGATCCATGGTATTTGGTAAGGCCAAGAGTGTATGAAGGGCCATCTCACTGCTGCTTAGACTACAAATATTTCAGAAAAATAAATAACGAGCAAACAAAGAAGCAAACAAACAAAAGGCTGCACTGGTAACAATTTACAAGTTGAAACCTAAACTCAATGCCTATGAATCACGTAGCTGATATTCTCTATTTCCACATCTGTTCACCTATTTCATCTTCATCTTTTCTTTCCATTTTTTACAAGGATAGAGATGTTATAGGGATAGTTTATCTTAATATTGAACATCTTTTTTACTTGAATAAGATAGAGTGTCTCACAGTTAAAATCCAGGTGCTTAAGGGAAATGAAGAGTCCAACAGCCAGACCAAGAAGGTTCTCATTGACCTTTGTGTGCCCAGGTCAAACAGAGAAGCATGTGGAAATACTTGATAAATATTTTGAATGAATCCATGAGAGAACATTTCCTAGAATCAAATTATATTTTATTCCAGGCTTTCTGTATTGGAATAATGCATCAGATATAGTTATTATTAGAGTTATTAGTGAAAATTTGGAAAGTGGTTCCAAAGTCTGGTAGGTTAAACATAGTTTAGAGGAAGATCTGTACCTCATATCTGAAGTAGTGGGAATGAAATCCGGACTGGTGCCTAGGAGAGGCATGATATTGCTAATGGATACATTATTTGGTTTGAAAAAAAATCCTTTATAAAGCTAGAGTGAGATAAGAATGAACAAGACTAAACACTTCTCCCTCCATTTCTGTATGGATCTGGCTATAATCCTGTCTCAATGACTAAAGGCTAATCATAGTCCAATGTAGATAAATGCATGTCAAATTCAGCAAGATTTGATTTCTAGCCACCCATATCTCTGCAAACTGATAGCTCTATTATATGCAGTAAGTGAGGCGTTCATGTTAAAATATCAGGAGCTCTTGCAAAGCACATGAGAAAAGAAGGTGGCTTGATGCAAGTTGGGAAACTGCAGAGTTAACCTACAGCTAGTTTGTGCAGAAGTATTACAAATGAACAAGTTCTGTTAGAAGGAATTTTATCAGGGAGTCAGAGAAGAGCTGGAGAAATAATAATAAATTATTTCTAAGTGATGTTTGATCATACAAGTAAGGAGGATTTTGGCAAGCTGTTGAAAAAGTTAGTTGAAATGAGAAAATTCAATTAGATAATATATATATTCAAATATCTGAAAGTGAATCATGGGGCAATGAGATCAGACATTCTGAGGATGACACTGCAAGGTGGGACTGGGACCAATGAGGGAAATTATAAGGAAACATATATTGGTGAACATGAGGAAGAAATTTCTCATAGCTAAAGCTGTCCAAAATTGCTGCCTTAGCAACTAGTTTATTTCTATTACCAGTGGTGTTTAGATATAGACTTAGTAATCACTTAATAAAACAACATAAGGAGAATTCAAGAATCTAATGTATTCAATACTATAAGGTCCTCACTGAACTACTATACACCAAAATCCAGCCTGCTATAATTTTATGATTCTCCTAAGATCAAACTGGCTGGTAAGTGTTAGAAACAGAACAAGAACCTGGCTGGCTATTTTGATATCCATACCAGAAACAGCTCAGTATCTTCTGGAAAGTAATATGTATAGATTTCAATAGCAATTGTATTAGTCAGGGTTCTCTCGGGAAAACAGAATCAACAGGCGATTTCTGTCAATAATATGAGATTTTAAAGAGTCTCTCACGTGACCGTGGGGATGCACAAGTCCAGGTTACGCAGGCAGGCAGCAAACTAGGGGCTCCAATGAAAGTCCAATGAAAGGTCCTTGATGAGTTTCTGGTAAAAGTTGGCTGTCCAAAGATGAGCTGGGAAATTCTCATATATTTAAGGCATTCAACTGATTGGATAAAAGCGTCACCCATTGCTGATGTAATCTCCCTGATTGATGCAGGTGTAATCAGCCATCCATGCAGTAAACTCACCGGTGATCTAAGTCCATAAATGCTCTTGTATTACAATTAGCCCAGTGCTTGCTGGACCAAACACCTGGACACAATTACCTGGCTGAGTTGACATATTAGCCTAACCATCACAGCAAAGTTCCTTATAACTTGATTTTCCTAATATCTTGATACAGCAGTTCAGCTGGTATTCCCTCAGGTAAGCTACACCTAAGTGTTTATGTGTTTATATAAAGGCACACACTCACACACAATTATATTTATGTATTTGTTGTTCACAATGGCATGCATAAATGCATCCCTTACTAATGTATATAAAAAATGCTGGTTATATCAATCGGGTTACTGGTAGGAAACGAAGTTCACTCCAGATGTTTCAATTAAAAGACACTAATGAAGGGGCAGCATACAGAATTGTGGGTACCATTAAGGTGACCAATAAAGTGTTAAGCTAAGTAATAGCTTAGGAGCTATTACTGCTCCTAAGGCTGAAGATACAAGCGAGGAAGCAATACTGCTGGTCCAGTGAGGGCTGGAACTGTGGCAGAGGAGCTGCCCAACTGGAGCTGTAGTGATGGAAATTCCCAAATTCTACCCTTCTGAAGCGGGGAAGAAGCATGGAAGGAAGGAACTTACTGCTCTCTCCTCCTACTCTATGATCTTCCAATGCCACTCTGTGGCCCACTCTAATCAGGAGTCATCCAACAAAAAGAACCAGGTGAGCCTCCGAGGGCTGGTAAAGGGCAGGAAATGGCAGCGAATGAATCTGGGAGGCCAAATGGAAAGTACCTAGCAAAACTGCAATAATCATTGGTTGATGTGCTGCCTTTAACCATAGCATATATTGCTAGATATTGATTACATACATACTTTATTCTGGTTGTTTTTATTTTGTCTCTTTGGGTTAGGGGTTCTTAACAAGGGGTCTGTGAGCTTGAATTGAAATTCAAAAAAACATTACTCTTGTGGAGACATGTTGTGGGTATGATATATTAAATAATACACAGTATAGTGTGGACTTAGTAAGGGGTCTGTGGTTTTCATCTGACTGGCAAAGGGGTCCGTGGAACAGTAAGTTAAGAACCCCTGCTTTAGATTGTAACACCTTCAAAGAGAGGTTCTATATTTTGACTTCTTTAATATCCAATAGACTGCTCATTTCATAGAGATTAAAGCTTATTTTATTTTTAACTTTCTTCTGAATTTCCTTCCCTTTAATTTTTCTCCAAGTATAATTTTATTTCCTATTTCTCCTTCCATTTGCCTGATGACATTCCCTTTATCACAAGCCTATATTGTTTATAATATTAATATACTAATTAACAAATATGTGTGCTGAACAAATGTTATAAAGCACCAATAGAGAGGAGCTACTAAACTATAATGCCAGCTTTTTAAAATCAATGCTTTCATTACTAGATTATTGGGTAAACACTAATGGACATAAGAAAGCCATAGTAATTTTGAGAACTGAGCATTACTTTGAAAGCACATGAAACAGTAAATCTTAAGTCTTTCATGGTGAATTTTGCAAAATTGCACAGTTGAAAGAAGCATACATATTCATGTCCTTTGAAGTTTGTATGACACCAATTTCCAAAGATGCTTTATGTTTTGACCTAGAATAGTTTTTATTCTTTCCCTCTAAAATCCCTAATCCGCCCTCTCCCCCCCCCCACACACACATTTCCCTCTCTGGCCCTCAATGCTATATATATT
>JAQZBX010022075.1:0-17241 GCA_029593785.1 Cabassous unicinctus | reverse complement strand
CTCAAAAATTTCAACACATTAAAGGTTAAGTGATGATTGGCAAATATTTTATTTAGTCCCAAATTATCCAGATCTAAATTTGGCAAGAGCTCGTATCTAATTACATTGAAAAAATAACACTGTCTTTCATACATTAGAGACAAGTTTGAATTAGTCATTTGGGGGGAAGGAATGATATACATAAAAAAACCACTAAACTATAATGAGTTCATGAGTCTTGGTAAGAATTTCATAAAGGGATGAATCTGGTGAATTTGGGGGATTTTTGTTTTAATATAACTCAGAAAAGGCAAAAAGTGAAGTAGCAAGAAATATTCCACTAGGACAAACACTATAAATGCCTGGAACTGAGAACCAGGAAACAAGGTCCCAGTTTCCAGATGCTTTAACTTCAATTTATGAAACCTGGGGCTGGCATGCTACTTCTTTCATGGTGATGTGTTTGGACCAATTTGTCTCACTTATCATGGGAAATTGTTATGGTTTTCTGAAATTCTGTGGCCACTATAGAAGAGGATTATGTAAAACAGTGTTAGAAAACACTTGGAGATAAACAGAAATGAATATACAACTTTTTTTTTTTCCTTTTTCCAAAATCAGATTTATTTTGTAAGTAATTTTAGTGAACATTTCCATTTAGAATATCATAAATGTTTTCTTTTTTAACCCTTCTTTAAAATATTTTAAATCTATGCCTGCTAATCAAACATTTGGATATGCCATTTGGTTCTTTCCAATGGTTTACTGTGCTGATTATTTTTTCTGTGACTTTCATTGGTTGTTTAAGAATGTGTTGTTTAATTTCCACTTATTTATAAATTTTCCAGTTTCTGTTTTGTTATTGTTTTTAGTTTCATTCCATTTTGGTCAATGAAGATACTTATAATATTAGTGTTTAGAAATGTCATATCATTACATGTGGTCTAGCCTAGGGAGTATTCCATGTGTAATTGAGAGGAATGTATATTTTGCTGAGTGTAGTTGGTTTATAGTTTTGACAAGTCCTGTGTTTCCATGTTGATCTTCTGTCTAGTTTTTCTATCCATTTATGAAAGTGGGTAATTGATGCCTTCAACTATTATTGTGGAACAATTTCTCCTGTCAATACAGTCATGTTTTGGTGTTGTTGTTCTGTGCCTATATGTTTATAATTATGATACCTTCTTGATAGATTGGCCCTTTTATAGATATATTTCTTTATTCTTATAACAATATCTGCCTTAATTGTGTTTGATCTTAACTATAGCCAACCCAGTTCTCTTTTGGTTACTGTTTGTATGTAGTATTGCTAATAAATTCCTATTCTTCTACTCTCAAAAAAATAAAAATAAAAAAACAGGTTTAGAGAAGGAAGTCTCTCGTAATGTGGTTTACTGTTGGGCTCTATTGTATTTCCATTTCTTCTCCAACTCTGTGTACTCTACCAAAAATACAACAAACAAACAAACAAAACTCAGTTCCTCATTTCAAGGAAGAAAGAGGCTCTGCCTTAGAAAACATATAATTAGGCCACTAAATCTCTGCTCATTTGGGCCAGCCCCTGATGCCCTTGAAATTAACACTCTTACATAAAGTTGCTCTGTAGTTAGAAAGTAGAGTGTTTTATCTGTTATAAGACTATAATTCAATGTTTCAACATTTTAGAAATGAGGATGCTCTTTATAATTGAGGACATTAAATAATCTCTGTAGGTCAGCCAATTGCATTGTTGTAGTTGTCATTTCCTCCACATGATCACACCAGGTTGTTCTTGTATGGTAGCATGACTGGACTGCTATACATACTCACATTCTAGGCGATATATTGATCGTGGTTCATTATAAGACAGAGTATAAGAGTTGTTTATTGTCTGAAAATCATCTATTGGCAACTTTTGGTAAGATAAAAAATGAGACATCATAAAATTTATATATTGGGGCAATGGCTTGGTAGAAAATCCCACAAACAATAGGAAGCATTCTTTAAAAATGGTACATCACCAATGCTCTGGGTAGTACATAGATTGATACTGTATGGAAAAATAAAGATATTGACAATACTGATGCCACGTTCTTATCCTCCCACCATAAACGACGAAAACATTGGGCAAATAAGACAACTGTTTTCAGATATTGGACAACTGGCAATGCAGGTCTGTGAACTTTAAGAGAGGTGAAACAAAGAGGTAAGCTCTACAATTATACAGATTTCTGTGTGGAGGCACATTTTGGATTGTGGTTCAGAAAGAGGGAAGCCACTTAGATCCCTGAGTACTTGCTGAGTTGAGAAGACAGTGATCTGAGTTAGGAAAATAAGTCATTGGGAAGTTTCAAAGATGTTTACTCAAGAACAGGCAGCTAAGCAGAAACAGTTCCAAAACCCTGCACAAGAGTTTCCTTTTGTCTATTGTTAAATAATAAGAGGTGCATGCCTAGGGCAAAAGCCTATGAAACCAGGCAAAGAATTAAGGAGAAGCTGGGAAGCTATCAATTCCCAAAGTTTACAAAGAGCTGGGACACATTTAAGTTTTATCCAGAGTATAATATCTCCATGGAACACTAGGGCATTTATTAGAGATTTCAGAATGGTAAAGCCTTAGAGTAGCGTTAAAATAGGCCTGGAATAAAAACTCCTGCAGATATTTCCTAACAAACATAAAAACAAACCTTGAAAATATGAAGCTTATTTGTAAGTAATGTAATTGCCAGCCTAAATAAAATTTTTGGAATGAAATTAATAGATATGGGCTTATAAAAGCTTATAATAAATGTGGTTAAGAATTTTTAAAAGGATCACAATAAGGAGATGAATAGATGTAAAAAGAGACAAGTGCTACTTCTAGTGATGAAATATACACTTAATTAAAATACAGAATTTCATTAGGTAGGTTTTCTAGCATATTAGATTCTACAGAATAAAACACACCAGTAAACCCCAGGATATAGCAATAGAAACACCAAAATTGAACAGGAAGAGAAAAATACAACCACCTGACATAAAAAGTTAGCTAGAAAGGTAAAAACAAAACAAAGCAAAAACCTGTCAACCCAAAATTCTACATCCAGAGAAAATAGCCTTAAAAATTGAAGACAAAATATTTTATCAGACACATAAAACCTGAGAGCATTTGTTGCCAGCAGACCTAAAACACAAAAAATTTTTAAAAACATTTTCCAGGCTGAAGAAAAGTGATATGAATGGAAATTAAGATCTAGAGAAGGAATGAGGTAAACAAAAATGGTATTATGTAGGTAAGTATAAAATATTTTCTGCTTTTCTTAATTATCTTAAATGATAATGGACTATTACAGTAAAAATAATAATGTGGAGTTGATAACATTTGTATTAGTAAAATGTATGGTACACAATGTATGGACCTAATGAGAATAATTGAAATAGGCTCTTGTTTCTTATATTGTAAATTAAGTGGTGTAGTATCATTTGAAGATAGTCAGTTATAAATTAAACCCCAGAGAAATCACCAAAAATAAAAAATGGAATCATAAAAGTATGTAAGTCAGGAAATATGAAAAAAAAGAGACAAGAGCAATTGGGAAAGATAGAAAACAAATAGAAATATGGCAGACAAATCCAATCATATCAATAATTATATAAAATATAAATGTAACAAGAGTTCAGTCAGAGAAGCAAAACCACAAGGACATATAACCTAGCGGATATGCAGATGATTTTGTTAGAGGATTTGAGATTATTCGATTGTGGAAGCTAGATAAGAAGTCTCCATATGGCAGTTTTATTCATGTCTGATGTTGGAGCTTAAAGTCCACAAGGAAGAGAATTGGGAAGAGAAGAAGGTTGTAAAATGGGAGAGAGCAAGAAAAAGCTGGGATTCAGGAGTACAAGCTGGAGCTCAAGAAAATGAACTGAAATTTGTGTCAATCTTGTCTCTGATCTTGATGGTGTGTGTGTGTGTGTCCTTCACAAGCCTTGGTGCTTTGTCGTGGAGCGATACATGTGTGTTCCTGATTCAAAAGCTGATGAAGCTGGAGGATTCAGGGGGAGATGGAGCAGTTATAGGACTTGCTCCTGCTTTAAAAAACAAGTTGAACCAGCAGAGAAGTGGTAAAGTGTATGAGCTACCAAATGTCTCCTGCATAAATTAATACACAGATATTATCAGATTCATAAGAAATTTGGAGTGGCTATATTGATTTCAGTGTACACTTCAGAACAAGGAATGTTACTAGGGATAAAAAGGGACATTGCATGATGATAAGCAAGAGCACATAACAATCCTAAGTGTGAATGTACCTCCTTAGAACAAACTTACCAACACGAAGCAAAAAACAACAACAATAACAACAACAAAAACAAACAAGAAAAGGAAAAATAGACATAGGCATACTAATAGATGGAGATTTCAACAATTCCCTAGAGATAGTTGGTAGAACAAGTAGTAGAAAATCATTAAGAATTTAGAAGACGTAAAGAACACTATGAAACTTGACCTAATTCTTGAATCACACCATCAGCCAACGTGACCTAATGACCATTTATGGAACACTACCCTCAACCACGATACAGATTATTTTTAAATGTACATTGAACATTCACCAAGATAGACCATATCATAATGTAAATCTCACTCAATGTGGAAGGGCTTAAATAATGCAAAGTATGTTCTCTTACCACAAGATGATTAAATTATAAATCAATCCAAGAAAGATATCTGGAACTCCCTTATATTTAAAATTAAACAACACCCTTCTAAATAACCCATTTGTCAAAGAAAAAAATCATAAAGAAGAGTAGAAGATTGTAGAAATTGAATAATGAAAAGACAACAAAAATTATATGAGTTGCAACTAAAGCAGTGTTGACATGATAATGCCTGGTGGTGACAGTAGCACAACACTGTGAATGTAATTAACATGACTCAATTGTATATTTGAATGTAATTAACACCACTGTATTTTAAGTTTTTTTACATTAGCAGAATAAAATTTTAAAAACCATAGAAATTTAAAACATAAACAGTGGACCATAATATAAACTCTGGACTATAGTTAATAGTATAAATAAAATAATATTGTCTCATCAATGCTAACAAAAGGAACACAATAATGCGTAGTGTTAATAAAGGGGAAAACTGTGTTGAGGTTGGTGTATAAGAGAACCCTGTACTTTCTGCATGATTCTTTTGTAAACCTACAAATTCCCTAATAAAAATAGTCAACATAAATGCATATATTAAAAAAGAATAATGATCAAAAATCAATGACCCAAGCTTCCACCTTAAGAAGCTTAAAAAAGAAAAAAAAGCAAATTAAGTTTAGCTTAAACAAAATAAGCAAAAACAAATTAAACTTCAGCAAATCAAAGAATGGAAATTAATGGCATGAAATATTTGAAATAGAAAAATAAGAGTAAAAATCAATTAAATCAAAAGGTACTTATTTGAAAAGATTAATAAGCATGATAAACTCTCTGACTAGACAAATCAGAAAAAAAAAAAAAAAAAAAATAGAAACACAATTTAGCAATGCCAGGAATGAAAAGTGACATCACTATAGATATCATAGACATTATAACGATAGAGAGTTATAAGAACTACTTTATGACAACTCAGATGACACAGGTACATTACATGAAAGGCACAAATTTATCAAAACTGATATAAAAGAAAATCTAAAATCTAAATAACTATAATCTATTTTAAAATTTTAATACATAATTAAAATTTGTCCCTATAAAAAATCCAGGCCCAGATGCTTTGATAATGATTGCTACTACATATTTAACAAAAAATGTCATTCCTATATTATTTGATAACAAAGGTAAGGAATCACTTTCCAACTCATTTTATGAGGCCAGCATTATTTTGACTTAAAACCAGACAAATATAAGGAAAACTACAGATCAGTATTCTTCAAAAAGAAACAAAATTCTTTTTAAAAATTTAGAAAATCAAATCCATTGGTATATAAAAAAGTATACTACTACATATCCAAATGTGGTCTATCTCAGGAATGCAGGGTTATATAACTATTTGAAAAATAATCAATTTTATTCACTATAATTTATTTTTATAGCAGAATAAAAGAGAAAAAACATGTGATTATCAAAATCAATACAGAAAAAGGATTTTACAAAATTCAGCGCTCACTCATGATAAGAACTTTTGGGAAACTAACAATGGAAGACAACCCCCTCACTCTAATAAAGGGCTGCTATGAAAAGTCTATACTAACATCATGCATAATGGTGAAACACTAAATGCTTCTCCTTAAGTTCAGTAACAAAGCAAGTTTCTTATACACCAACCACTTCTAGTCAATATTTTATTGTATCTCCTAATCAGTTCAACAGGGCATGAAAAGAAATTTAAAAAATCATACAAATAAGAAAGCAAAAAGCAAAATGGTCTTTATTGACAGACAATATAAGTGTGTACTTAGAAAATCCAGAAAAAAAATCTACAAATAGGAAGCTGACTAATAATAAGTGACTTTAGCAAGGTTAAAAATTCAAATACAATATACAAAAATCATTTGTATTTCTTTATAATAGCAACCAACACTTGGAAAAAGAAATAAAATAATCCTATTTATGATAGCATCAAAATATATGTACTTCCAAGCATAAATTTAATAGCATCAGTGCAAGACCTGAACACTGAAATCTACAAAGCATTTTGAAAGAAATTAAAGAACTCAACATATACCATGTTTATAGTTTCAAAATCTCAAAATTGTGAAGATACCTGTGGCAGACACACCCTAAGGTGACTCCCAATGAGCTATCCCCTTGTCACACTCTCCCTCTGAGTGTGGGTGGAATCTGTGGCATACTTCTTTACCAATATAATATGGCAAAGGTCATGGGGTATCAATCCTTTACTAGTTTACATTATTTGGCAAAATTGATTATGTTACACTAATCTTATGTTCTTATGTGTACAATCTAACAATGATGTTATTTTTTACAATTATTCTGGTTTCATTCCATCTTGTCCATCTTTTACTCTATTTTCTTTATCATTTATAATGGAGCATTTTTCTTTTTGAAATTTCGTATTTGCTATCTCTAATATTTGGATTTCCTGTGGATATGCTTCTATTGTCTGTTTTTTTTCTTTCTCTTGATTATTGGTCACAATTGTTTGTCTCTTCTCATGCCTCATGGTTTTTATGGAATTTTTATGGAATAGATACTCTTATTCAAGATGTTTAGAGACTATAGATGATGTTATTTTCTCAGAGTTTGACCCTTTTCTCTATTAGTCAGACAGGAAGAGGGCTTATTATTGTATCCAACCAAATTTAACTGGTCTGGACCTGACCTGTAGCTTAATTTTAATAGAGTTTACCTATTAATTGTTCTTCCAGGATTTTTCTTGATGATCTTGCAGTTCTTAGTCTCCTCAACTGTGAAACATTGTAGATACCCACTTCTGCTTTTTGCAGTTTTCAGCTTGGCTCTTTAGCCTTATGGCCCAGGCCGTTAAAAACCTGGAAAATGCCTTGAGGGGGATACCATCCTTTTATTTGATGCAGGCCTCCACCTCTCCCTAGCAGGACTTTTTATTTTCAACACCACGAGAATGGTGCTGTCCCTGTTCCACCCCACTCCTTGGCAGGGCCCTCCAGGCTTTTGATTGATTTGGTGGAATTCTAGCTCATCATCCTTGAAGTTTTCTTCTCCCAATAGTAACAATTAGGCCTTTAAATCTTATGCCTACATATAGAAAATGTGGCAAATGTCTTAAGGAGAAACCTTTCTGTCTTAAAGAGAAACTTCCGTGTGTTTGCCACAGGCCCCTTTCTTCTAAGGGAAATTTGTCTTCTAAGAACCATGAGACTGAATGAGTTTTCCTCTGCTATTATTTTTCAATCCTTCAAATTCCTGTACAACAGCAGCACTAAGAAAATGATGCTTGGGGTAAACCAACCACGTATTGGACTTGGCGATCTCTAGAGCCTTTTATACTTTCAGTGCTCTCTCTTTCTACATTTCCAAAACTACATGCAAATCGATTTTAGTCATTCTGGTACTGTAAAGGAGAGACGTAAAACCACAGATAATCCAGGGAACCACATTAACACAGTAATCCATATAACTCCAAATACCTGTTTGAATTTGAAACTCAATTTAGCATTTGATAACAAGTTTTTTTTTTTAAAGATTCTAAAAAAAACAAAAAAACATTTTGAACTCTAGGTAAAGGCAAATCCTTTAGTTAAACATGCTGCAGCTGCCTAGTGGATGGAAAATTAGAAGGTTTTTAAATATTTAAGGGAGAGGAATATAAATTGGTAAGATAATATTATTAGTGAAGACAGGATGCATAAAGAATAGTTAAGCAGGTATAAGTCTTTTTCTCCTCCCCCCAAATAGTAGACAAAATTACCAAAGACAATGAAGCTCAAGGAGTGCATGTTGCTACATCTTTATCGTTGATTGACCTTCTTTCTACAAGCACTTCTTTCACTGATTTATAGATGATTTAGTACTGAAATATAAAGGTGGGAGGACTGATGATACACACACACACAGCCACACTGCAAGTACTGATGTTTCCCAAAGAGGTCTACATGTCTGAATATGTAGCCAAGAAGTAGATCCACACCACCTGAGAGTCAAAGGTAGACTCCTAAAGGTGGTGAGGGTTAAATTGCTTCAAGGAATGAAAAATTGAACCAAATATTTGAAGTATATAATGACACTTTTTAGTCTCTTCATGTAACTGATTCTTAAATAAATAGCAGTTTAATTAAGTAAGCCAACTTTGTAATAATTATAATCCTATTTAATCTCAACATTATTTAAATAGTTTTTCCAAATACTCTACAAATAAAAATTCATTCTGGAAATTTTTTGGACTGGGCAGTCAGATACACTTTCTCATTCTTTCTGATTTCACCTATGATTCTACTGTCACCTCAAAGTAATAACATTTTCTCCTCCAACTGATCATTTATGCATAAGGAACGGGAAGAATCTAAAGTTTTATGACAAGTTGTTCCTTGAAGAAGGAACCTTTTGAATCTATTATGAGGTCCCATGAGAAATGGTAATACTCAGAAGTCTGGTTGTGGGGAAAGATATATTAAGTTCTGTAGTTCAATTATTATCTATATGGTGGTAATGCGCATATATATTTCTTTAACCCGCATGTCTCATTGCCTATTGAAATTTCTACTTAAGTGCTTCATGGGCAACTAATATTCAACTTTGCTAAAATCACATTTGTTTCTTCCCCTAAACCAGGAGTTCTTAACCTTTTTTGTTCCATGGCCCCCTTTGCCAGTCAAGTGAAAACCACAGACCCCTTACTAAGTCCACGCTATATTGTGTATTATTTAATAAATATATCACACCCATACCAACAGGTCCCCACAAGAATAATGTTTTTTTGAACTTCAATTCAAGCTCACAGACCCCTTGTTAAGAACCCCTGCCCTGAACCTTCTCTTCCTTATGTGTTCCCTATCCCTATGAAAGCTGCCTAAGGGCATGTTGCTAAAATGTTGTGGGCAGTGCTGAGGTAGGATATGTTGTGTGGGGAATCAGAAGAGATCGCTCAAATTTACATGGTAGTGGTTGGTCTCTCCTTGAAGCAGCACTTGTAGTTTTATTTTGAAAAATGTTCCACCTGTTAAAAAATATACTGTGAAATGTTTCACAGTGTATGCAGCTGATTTTATGTAGAGTCAGGTAATATGCCTTTCACAAACCAAAAATTTGTAAATATTTCTCCTTTTCTGGGATTTGCAATGTTATGCAGTGAGATTTGGAGGTACATTATAACATGAGATACACAATTTGAAGGGGGACCAGGGGAACATGGGCCACCATGAATCTGTGCTGAGGATGACACCACTTCTTTCTAGGTTCCCCAAGCCAGAAACTTAACCGTCCCACCTACAATAAATCATAGCTGCATTTGATTATACCTCTCATGTTGTGAAAGGAGTTCAGGGTAGGATTTTGTTCACTGAAACCTACGCTTTTCTCTATTGCTTCATGTGAACATGCATAAAGAAAGCAATAGGTAAAAGAGAACAAGATATCACATGGCAGTTATTAGTGCTGTTCACCAAACATTTACAGCTTTCCTCCTTGCAGGCTCATGGATGGTCTGTATTTTGGAGTTAGGTATTAATGAAATGTGAAGGGAAGTGCCATGTGTCCTTTCCAGATGGATCCTTTAAAAGCCAGTGAGTGATTCATCCCACTCTCTCTCACTACAGTGACCTGAGAAGCATGTGCTGCTATGAAAGGTTAACAGCCCCGTCCACCAGCAACTGTGAAGAACAAAGCTCCCCATCAGCCTGCTTGGGATGTAGAGAAGAATCAAGAAATAAAATTTTGTTGTGTTAACTACCGGCATTTTGTGTTTTTTATTTTGACAGTATAAACCAGCGTATTCTGACTATCAGTTATCAATTTACTCATAGCTGACCAAATGTCTAATACTTGTCTCCCCTGCCATCTTCCATGAAGAGTTTTTCTGATGAAAGGAGATTGGAAAATATTAGCCTAAACCACAAAGCTTAAGTGAAACCTCTCCCTCTTTTCCCAGTAAGTATAAAATGCATGGAACTGCAGAAGGGACTATGTTTCTGTCACCCATCAGATTAGCTATTTGCCTTCACCCCAATAATTAGTTTTCTTCACCCCAATAGCCCAGTAACCTTCACTGCAACCAGAAAAATGGTGCTCCTCTGCAAAAATTTAAAGAGTATGTTGTTAATTGATACCTTCTGCCTTCTCTCATATCTCAATATTGGTGACTACATATTCAGGGACCCTAAATCCCATTTCCTGCATAAGATTTTCTGACTTGCTCCTAGAGACCAGGCTCTATACATTTATCTTATGAAAGCAGAAAGTGAAAGAGGACAGACCATGGCTCTTGATAATTAAGAAATAATAATTTAGTCACTAGTGTACATGGTTCAGTTGTCTTAGGCTTCTGCCAATCATATTAGCCACTCCTTCTTTCTTAGGAAGAATTTAGAAAGCTTTGGAGGAAGACAGAGATTGGATATGTGGGTGGAAGTTTCTTTTTCCCTATAGGAAATGTCAATACTTCTTCCTAATAAATCTCTCCCTTTAGTTTAAGTTTCTCTACCCTTATCCCACTAAGTAATTCAGGCCATCATGATCCCTCATTTGAATTACTCCAACAGAACTTTAACAAGGCTCCCTGACTCCAGCTATAGTCTTCTTCAATCAATTTCTATATTTAGAAAAACACATTTAAACATTCACGGCCTTATTTAAAATCCTTCAGTGCTTTCTTATTGCTCTGAGGATAAGAACCAAAATCCCTATATGGCCTATGGGATTCTGCAATGTCCGGTTCTCACTCCACTGTTTTGCCTCATCTTGTAATACTCCTCTTATAATTTGTTATAACCATATGAAACTTCCAATTACACAAGAGCTCTATGTTCTCTCGTTTCTAGGCAATTGTGTTTACCATTCCAATTCTGGAACAATCGTTCTTCTCTTCATTGACTGTCTAATGTTGAATAATTTCTCAGGTCTCAAAGTTAAATGTCCTTTCATCTGGAAGACTTCGGTTTGTCATAATTATGGCAAAATTATCCTGGTGCAATCTCATATTTGGAAGGATTTATGTCTCTCATTCTGACTTCTGTCTTCCAAAGACTTAGAGGTAGATGACATAGGCAAGAGGATGCTCTTCTCTTCCCCTTGGTTTTGTCTTCCCTAATATCATATTAGTATGAAGGCAAATCCTACCTGAGGGTATAGGCCTAGAGAGATAAAGGTCATGAATGCCTACTTCAATTTTATAGTGTTTGGCCTTGGCCTACTGGGGTTCACAGAAGACCCATGCCCATGGTTCCACAAAGGACATTACGGCCCAGATCCTGTAGTAATAAAAATTGGACATTTTTCTATTGTGAAAAATTCTTCAATTCCCTAAATCTAATCTTTTCTCTCCAACTATACTTAATTTATGGCTCCAAATTTTCCCTCTCTGCTGACTTTTTCCTCTTGACCTACAAGTATACTCCAATTATCATAAATGAATCACTTTCTTCACTTTGTTACCACTCAAATTATGCTTCTATTTCTCTCCTTCTTCTTGTTACCACACATCTTGAGAGAATGAACTACACCAACTATCCTCACTCATTCAACAGTCACTCATTTCTCAGTCAAAGATGATTTGATCCGACCCTTAGGTTGTTATTGAAACTGACTCTCAGTGGTCAGGAAACTTATTAGCCAGAGAGAGTAACATTCTTCCTGTCAATTTCCTCTGTGATCACTGTACAGCATGATTGTATTAATATATTTCTCCTTCTTGAAATTGTCTCTTTAACTTCGAAGATCAGTGCTATTCTGATACCATTTCCTTTCAGGCTACTACTTTTGGGAAAGTAGTTTCCAGTTAGAAAAAAAAAATACACCTTTGTTCTAATATATATTTTTGTTGTCTATTTAACAAGTTATTAAAACAGCCCCAGAACTATACTTTCATCCTCAAATCAGTTCATTTTTAAGTATTTACTGAATGTTGAACACTGATCTACAATTAGGAATGTGAACATGTATTTGATACCCTCTCTGATGATTGGAAGCTCTCCCTGACAGATCTGATTCAGTGGGTCTAAAATGAGATCTGGGAATCTGTCTTTTATCAAGGGTCCCAGGTGACCAGGAGGATTTGAGAAGTGGATTTGGTCTGGAGTAGTAATTCTCAAATTTTAGTGTCCCTAAGCATCACGTGGGAACCTGTTAAAATAGCAGATTTCAACCTCCTATATTCGGATCCAGCAGGATCAGAATGGGCTCAGACATGGGAATTTTTAACAAGACTCCTCCCAACCCCAAGTACTTCTTATACAATTGTATGCAATCCATTCTGTTAGAAGCATTAGATAACAGGCATATAAACAGATGGCCTATGAACAGATATAGTTAAGGAGAATAGACAAATATTTTCTTTCCTATGGCCCTAGTGGGTTTTCTATCTTTGCACTCCTGGAAGCTTAACAATGACCTCATTCAGCAGAACTGAGTTAAGTCATGGGGTTTCAAGACCTCTGGCTGATACCAAGGGCATTAGTGTGCAAACTCATTTAGCTAAACTCAAGTATATCAGGGCTTTATTCCCAGCCAGGAAGTTCCCACTGTTACTTAGTTGACTAGACTCCCTGCCCTCCCCCCAGCTACCTTATAACTATGTAGAGTGGTATAAGCAAAGTCCCTCTCCTGGCACACTTTCTATGTGAGTCTGTTTATGCTTGGCTCAGGCATTCTTCCTATGGGCTAGGGAAAGCCTGGGGGATTTGTGTGCTTGGCTAGTTACCTGCCTTGGTATTGCTAGTCGTGTGTGTTTCTGTGCCCCTTGCACAACTGTTTTTTTACCACAGGGGTCATAACACAGTTTATGGTGCTATGGTTTTGGAGAGAGTAAGAAAGAGTTCCAGTGGGCTCTCCTGCCAGTGGAAAACCTCCTCGCAGGGCAGGATGGTCCCCTATGGCTAATGATCAGGTGGTCACACTGCTGTGAACAACAATAGCCTCAGAGTGACCAGGTCACTCGCCAGAGTAAAACATCTCATGCCTCGGTAGTTTTGGTATCCATGAGCTATCATATCTATGGATTTCCCAGGTCATTAAAGTCCAGAAATTCCAGAATAGTAGATTAGCCTCAAGGTAAAAACAAACAAAGTATAATAAGGTTGCAGATAGTCAGGGGAAAGAAGCCTGCCTCAGCAGAGCCTGGAAAATCCAGCAGGAATAGCTTGCACATAAGATCAATATATAAAGCCAAAAAAGCCTATTCTACAGCAGCTGTGCCCATAGGTCAGGAAGGTGTATGAAAACAAGGAGAAGGTGATGGCCTCTGCAGAAAGCTAGAACAGAATTAAGAGACAAGGAGACTAGACAAGGTCGGCAAGAAAACAGAGTGGAGCTGAAGCCAGGTCCTTGTCTGCCCACCTCAAGGTCCCATCGCCCACCCCAGGGGCAGTTCTTACATAAGGCCTTATTAGATACTGGAGCTTAGAAAAGCTGTTGCTGACCCTTTTATCTTTATGGCCTTGCTGCTGTCTTATTAGACCATATAATTGATTTAGACTTCTGAGTTCCTTATACTAAGCACTAGTGAAAAGACGAGGTGTTTGGATGAAATCATTATGATTCCTGTTGATGACTTCTATTACATTTGACCACAGCATTTTAGGACTGTAATCCTAAAACTTGCCAGTCATGCAATCAAAGCAATATTGCACTCTAGAAGTAGAAAAATGAATTAATCGTCATATAAAAGACTTAAGGCAGACAGGGATGTTACACAACACTATTTCCCAGTTTAACAACCTTATTTGGCTTGTGAAAAAAAAAGTCACTAGTGCTTAGTACTTCCTTGCGGACTGTTAGAACTGTAACAGAGAAGAATTCACTGTGGTTCCCACAATGACATACAATGCAATGATGACTTAACAGATTACTTCCATTACTGGCACTTGGTATGCAGCCTTGACCAGCTTTTTTGTTGTTTTTAATTCTCCTCCATAAAGACAACTAAAATAATTTTGCCTTCCTCTTCCAAGGCATTCATTGTACAATGACTGTGCTGAACTCTCCAGCTAGTGATGTATCGTCAGTGGGTTGGGGAAACTAGCATAATGTGACTTGCTGGCTGGTGTTCAAATATTCCATTCTATTGACTTTTTTAAAATTTCTAAGTTTGAAAGTTTAAACATACACAGAGTAGAAAGATAGTATATTAAACTTTCATATATGAATCCTTTAATATCAACATATACATCCTTCTTATCAACATTCTGACATTCTTGTTTCACTTATACTGCCCATGTTTTTTTTTCTGACAGTACCTTAAGCAAATTACAGATGAATATTTATGATTTTTTGAGAGTTGACCCACCAAGGAAATGGCTTGCAATGCTTTGCATGTCATTCAAACACAGTCAGCTAAAGATGGATAGGCCTTTTATGAGGACAAAAATCCAAGTCTCCTTTGAGACTCTATATGAGCATCAGCCCAAAGTGACATTCCCTAGCTTATAAAGGGCAAATTGCTGACCTTGCAGGCATTGCCTAAAACAAAAGTGTCTCACCACCTGATTTGTTTTCCTATTAGAGGCAGCATATTCCATGATTGGGAGTTTTGCTATATCCAAGTTACCAGACAATTGGTCAAGTTCAAATAGGATCCCTGAAACAAGAGTCCATGGAAATATTCCAGGCACAATGAAGCAATCCAGCCCTTCAGATCTCCTATCCTTTTAGAAACAAATGTTGTAAATGCTGTCTGTGAACAGTTTTAAAGTTGATTGGCGCTCTTGCCTGTGAGACTCTGGTCCCTGATGTTTTGACTTGGAGGACTTCCTCCCACTGCTGACCAGTAGACACCCTTTGGACCATGGCAGTTAGCCTATCCTACACTCATAGTCTCACCAATGGGAAAGTCACGACAGCCTGCCCTAACATTCCCATCCTTCAGTGGGTCTCTGTGAACAGAAGTTCCATAAATCAGGAGAGCTCCCAAAAAACTCCATTTGAAAATGGGTTTCTATTAAGAGCAGAGCCTGGTTCTGTTTTAAAAACTGATGATCACCCATCCATTGGGCACATAGGTGGCTCCACTGTCAGTTTTACCAATGAACATGATTTGTAATACACTCTTCTTCATTTCTGTTTTGAGATCAGTAGAGAAATGGGTTCTTCGTATTATTAAGGTTGAGGATGACTGGATGGAACCAAAGTGAGTTTTGCTTCCAGTGTTCTGTACACTACCAGTCCTCCTCAGAACCCAGAGCATCCTGTAAGGGTGAGGCCCTGTCACTACAGGAAAGAGATATCATTTTTTTATGATTTATTTTTTAAATTGAGGGTTGCTGATTAGAAGAGTGATGGCTTAAGATGATCCACTATCTCCATTGCTCGGGTCACCTGAAGTTCTGGGGTCAAAAGTTTGGAGAGCTTGGGATTAGAAAAGTATGAGTCGGGATGAAGGAGAAAGCAAAGAGAGGAGAGAGCTTGGGGATTGTGTTATCTCTGAAAGGACAAGAGGGCGAGGAAAGACGATTGTAATGGCTGATTTGCAAGAGGTGAAAATGAGCAATCCAGGATCTGACCTTCACCTGTTTCAGGACACCCTCCCCACACGACAGTCATACAAGATGGAGCCAGGCCCACAGCAGGAAGTCGCCTGCATGAACACTGTGCAAGCAAAACTGGTGCGAGGGTCCAAGGGCTTACCTGCTCCCAGTGCAGAGACAACAGAGAGCAGGAAAGAGACATCTTGACTAGTCCCTGAAGGAGGTCTCAGTTAGATGCTAGTAAATATGTCTGATTCTAATAAGTGGGTGGAGGGTAAAAGCTCTCTCCTTTCCTATTGAAGACATGAACAAAAGCCCCAAATAGTCTTCTACAAGTATTCCAGGCAGATGTTCATAATGTAAAAGTATTGTAATGTTGGAAATCTTACCATATACCTGTTCAAACTCCAGAATTCTGATGTTCCACCCCTGAAACCGCACAGGTTTTGGGGCAATCTGGCATTAACAGAATCAGTGGAGTGAACTCTTTATTTGTAAATACTCAAAGCTAGGAAACTGGGGGGAGACAAATAATTTTTGTTTGTTTGTTTGTTTTTGTTTGTTTCATTTTGGATTTATCTAATGGGCCAAAGATCCTTGGGGCTCTCTTTCTTCTTCTGGAAGCTTATTAGTAAGCAGACACAGCAAGACTAAATATGCTTCTCAGAATAACAGAAGGCCTTTAGCTGATAACAGCTTCCTCTAAGTTCCTGTGTGATAAGATCATTTTCCAAGTCAGTAAGCTCCTTTTGTTACATAGTCCACTTGTGTTCTCTGTCTCCCAGCTACCCCATAATAAGTATGGAGGGGGTCAACATCTCCTGAAGCTTGTTCCACAGTAGTCGAGCTGTGCCTGAGCTGTGCCTAACTCAAGCCTCACTCCCTGGTGGATAATGAATGCTCCAGAGACTGTGTCCTTTGCTGCTATTCTAAACAATTCCTTCAATAAAAGTTACCTTACATTTAAATATATGTTGATAGTGGCATGTCACACAACATGGTGCCAAGCTGACACAGCTGGAGGTCAATGGCACGCGGAAGGGGCAGCCCTAAGGAAAGAGGGGATACCAGAAGATGGGGAGAGAGAAAGGAGTGGGGTGGGAGCTTGCGAGGTAAGGGCCTCGAAGCATCTGATGAAATGTCATGCATGAGAAAGAAGTGAGTGCAAGCGAGTTCCCATGCCTTTTTT
>JAQZBX010022074.1:11281-31932 GCA_029593785.1 Cabassous unicinctus | reverse complement strand
CAGCTGACTCTGTTAACCACCACAGGCAGGCTTATCACTCATGAATCTCTACTGTTCAGTCCACGCCGTTGATCTGAGCAGATAGATGTCCCAAGCTTCTCACTCCATACGCCCACAACACAGACCCCCAGGCAGGGCCCCATCCACAATCCACCATGCTCTGGGAGCTCTCCACAAGTGCCCTCCTAAACCAACACCATCTTGCCCCTATCCCAATACCCTAATTTTTAAAATTTAAATGAGCTTTAGTTTTTGTAAATTATTATGTATTTTATTTCTTATGTTTAAATCCATTATTTGTATTTCATTTTCCTATTAATTGTGTTTGGTGATATTCTTGGCTTCATTTTTGAAGAACTTTTTGACCATGGAAGGGTTACAACTGTGGCAAGGGAGGATCATTGGTGTGAGAAGTCTTTGAGGGAGGACACATGGGAGGAATCTCACCTGGGCATACATATAATGTATATAAATGTGTTCAAATTTTCATGGGGCATTGTCACAGTGGGTAGAGATTCAAACAATAACCAAAAGAGTATTGAATTCCCATTCTGGGTAGCTCTGCCACATTCTCTAATGGAACAGCAAAATTCCTCAATTATAAGTGCAATAACTAGTAAAGAAGGATGGTCCATTGAGGGGAATTGATATTGATGACTATGCTTGTGAGCCTTTGCTCTTCAAATTGCAACATAAGCTAGTGTTGTAGGGTGCCTAAGAGTTACCTTCTGAGATCATCCATGTTTCACAAATGTGGCCTCTCTCTAAGCTGAACTCAGCATATAAATGCATTACCTTCCCCTCAGTGTGGGACATGACTTCCAGGAATGAGCCTACCAGGCACTGATGGAATACTACCAAGCACCAGCAAGCAATACAACTGGAAAAAGACCTTGAATAAAAGGGGATAAATGTGAAGATAAATGAGTTTATATGGTGGAGAGACTTCAAAGTGAGTTGGGAGGTCATTGCAGAGGTAACACTTATGCATGTCTCAGCAGGATCACATAGACTGCCAAAGTATATACTGCTTTGTGGGACACCTGAGGGCTCTTGAGACACCCAGGTCCTACAGTCATGACAGATAGCTCCAGAGTTTTGTGCCTTGCCCGTTGGCCCTACTTTGATGTTTGTGCTCCTGAGTATCCTGACTTCTATAAACATGCCTATTCTGTCCCTTCTATTTGAACCTATTTTTGGTACTGGAGTTGGTAGGTGTATGCCCAAGAGACTTGGATCTTTGGGCTGTCTATGTGCCAGCTGGACCCTGAGCTTCAGCAGAGTTGTAACACCTACACTACAGTTCATTCGACTCAACCAGTACAACTTATGAGGAGGTGAGGATGGATAATCACCATAACAAGGAACAAAGAGAGTTTACAACTGCAAACAAGAGAGTCTCATCCATCAGCCATATGGGATCAAATCCCTTCTGAATTAGTGGTGGACTGGGCATCACCATCCCAGAATCCTCAAGATTGGGGAATAAAATATGGACTAGAGTGGACTTACTGTTATTTTACTATAGACTTTTTGTGATTCTAGCAATGGAAGGAATTATATCATTGATGTGGAGACAGTGGCCCCTGGGGGTGCTGAGGGCAGGGAGAGTGGGGAGGGGTGTAATATGGGTGCAATTTTGGGACTTGGAATTGTCCTGAATGACATTGTAATGACAGATACAGTCCATTATATATCCTGCCATAACCTACAGAATTGAGTAAGAGAGAGTGTAAACTACAATGCAAACTATAATCTGTCCTTAGTGGCAATGCTCCAAAATGTGTTCATTAATTGCAATGAATGTATCACACCAATGAAAGAAGTTATTAATGTGGGGAGAAGTGGGAGTTATGGGAATTGAGGAATATGGGAATCCCTCATGTTTTTATAATTTTACATAAAATTTTATGTAATCTAAGTATCTTTTAGAAAAAATAAAATATATATTAAAAGAAAAAAAAAATATCATGTTAGTAAACTGCAGCAGCAGCTGGCACCCATCCCCCAATCCTCAGTGAAAACAGCTCTCTTTGAACTGCAGCAGCTGTGGACCACAGTGGCTATGGACTGAGGGGATTGTAGCTGTCCTTTTCTCCAAGAAAGTGGAGAGGAAGGGACACAGGCACCAGCAAATTCAGATTTTGCCCAGAGAATTTAGTCTGCTACATAGGAGGGGTAAAATACTTCCAGGATGGGTGGGGTAATAGCATTGTTTGCATTGAAAGCAGGCAGGGAGATAAAGATTATTTGCCTCCTCAAACACCCTCCCTTCTGTCCTGGACTGGTTTCTGAGTAGGCAGAGAGAAGGAGCGTGGGGCCAGCCAAGGAAGAACAGCTTCTGAGAAAGTTTGTGAGGCTTCGCCAGCCCTGAGAACACTGCTTCTGTACCACCCACCATGGAGTTACACTGAACCCTTTACCCTCTGGCACCTGGAGTCTGAGCTGAGGGTCTGCCAAAAAATGCCATGTACTGGCACACCAGAAAATTGCACAAAAAGGGAATAATAACAAACATAAGAGGGGAATGCAACTGTGGACTAAGGTAGACTTAGCAATGGAAGATATTGTGATATTGATATAAAGAAAGTAGTCACCAGTTCTGAAGGGAAGGGGAGTGAAGAATATGTGAAATGTGGGGTATTTTTGAGTCATTGGAATTATTTTGAATGACATTGCAATGATGGATACATTTTTTCCAACCTATAAAAACATGCAGGGCAAAGTGTAAACTCTAATGTAAACTATTGACCATGTTTATTAGCAATACTGCGATATGTGTTCATCAATTTTAGCAAATGTACCACACTAATGAAAGATGTTAATGTGAAAAGTGGAGGATGGGAGGGGTGGGGTTTATGGGAATCCCCCTACATTTTTGATGTATCATTAACGGAATCTAAAGCTTCTTTAAAATTAAATTAAAAAAAAAGAGAATAACATATATATAAAAGAGGCAATCAGGTGCCTTTACTGTCCCCATCTCCAAGGACCTTGGAAACTGTCCTGCACCCCATTACTGGGTCCTTGGTACTGATTTGAGCACTTAAATAGGGGAAATCTTAAATTTAAAGAACAAGTTGTATCAAGAGTCAAAGAACAGTGGTAGCACACATCTACCTGATAGTAAATCCTTAGGGAAGAGAGGGAAATTAAACATCACAGTAAACTTAGTGTCATAATCAGATGCCTAAACATCACAAAAAATTACAAATCAGACTAAGAAAAATGAATATATAACTCAGGCAAAGGGAAAAATAAAAGCTCCAGACAAGATTCAGGGCTTCAAACAGTTAATGAATGATGTTCATAAAAATGTCCTAAATCAAATCTTAGAACTGAAGGACAACATACTAAAGAAATAAAAGATACTAAGAAGACACTGGATGAGCATAAATAAAAATTTAAAGTCTTAGATAGAAAAATTACAGAGAGCTTATGGAAATGAAGAAAGAATACATGAGATTAAAACACAGCAGATGCACATGACAACATGGGAGAAAGAATAAGTGATATAGTGGACAGAACAGCTTAAAATGAACAGAGAGAAGAATAGAGACAGAAAGAGTGGGAAAATTGGGTAGGGGCTCACAGATTTGAATGATAGCATGAAGTACACAAACATACATGTTATGGGAGTTCCTGAAGGAAAGGACAAGGGAAAAGTGGCAGAAAGAGTATTGGAAGAAATAATGGCCAAAAATTTCTAAACTCTCAATAAACCCATGAATATACATGTCAGAATACCCGACAAAATTTAGAGTAAATCCAAAAAGACCTATCCCAAGACACAATATTCTGAATGTCAAATGCTGAAGATAAAAAGAAAATCTGAAAGTATCAAGGGAGAAGCAAAACATCACGTAAAAATGGTGTCCAATTGACAGTGCAGATTTTTCTCCAGAAACCATGGATATGTGAAGACAGTGGTATGATATAATTAAAGTAATGAAAGAGAAAAACTGCCAGCCAAAATTCTGTATCTGGAAATACTGTCCTTCAAATATGATGGTGAGTTTTAATATTCACATAAATCAGAAACTAAGAGACTTTCTAAATAAGAATCCAGCTCTGCAGGAAACACTAAAGGGTGTTCTACAATCAGTAAAAAATGAAATGAAAAAAAAAAAAAAGAAGGCATAGAAGCTTCCAAGAGAGTGTAGAACGAAAGTCTATTAGAAAGGGTAACCAAAAGGTTAAGAAGATGAACACCAATAAGATATGACATATGAAATCCAAAGGATAAAATTGTTGAAATAATGCCTTTACAGTACTAATATTGAATGTTAATGTATTAAACTTCCCAAACAAAGGATTTTGGTTGACAAAATGGATAAATAGACATTAACCATCTGTATGCTATCTGCAGGAGACTCACCTTAGAAACAAGGATGCAAGTAGAATGAAAGTGAAAGGTTGAAAAAAGATATTTTGTGTGAATTGTAACCAAAAGAGAACAGAGGTAGCTATAAATGGTTCAGACAAAAGAGACTTTAAGTTAAAAAGACCATGATAAGATGCAAAAGGCTTTATATAGTAATAAAAGGAACAATACACTAGGAAGGATTAAGAGTCATAAATATCCATATGTTTAACCAGGTTGACCCAAAATACATGAGGCAAACTCAGGCAAAACAGGTAGGAGAAATAGATATTTCTACAATAAGAGTTGGAGATTTTAACATGCCACTCACATTAATAGATGGGACAACTAAACAGAAGATCAACAAGGAAACAGAGAACTTCAACAATATGATAAATGAGCTGGACCTGACATACATATACCCAACATTACACCCCAAGTCAGCAGGGTATACATTCTTCTCAAGTGCTCATTGCTCTTTCTCCAGGATAGACCACATTTTGGGTCACATCATAATTCTCAATAAATATAAGAAGTTTGAAATTATACAAAGCACCTTCTCTGATCATAAGGAATGAACCTGGAAATCAATTAATAGGTGGGAAAGGGGAAATTTGCAAATATATGGAGGCTAAACAAGATATTTGTAAACAATCAGTTGGTCAAAGGGGAAAGCACATTTTTATAATTGCATAATTGAAATAGTCCATGGTTAAATTTAGAGTTGACTGTTCAAGTTATTTTCATGAATTAAAAAAAAAATTATTCTTCTATCATACCTACAACCTAAAATTTCTCCATGTAACTACATAGAGGTATATACTTCAGTGTTGTTAATTACTTTTGCAATGTTGTGCTACCCATCACCTTATTACCTCCACTTATTACCAAAGTATTTCCATCATTCCAAATAGGAAGGACCTATGTAGATTTTAAGCATTAACTCCCTATTTCCTCTCCCCACACAAACCTGTTAAACTATATTCTAGATTATGACTCTGAGTTTGTTTCTTCTAATTATAGCATATAAGTGAGATCATACAATATTTCACATTTGAGTTTGGTTTATTTCACTCAACATGATGTCTTCATGGTTTGTCCATGGTGTCACATGGATCTAAATGTCATTTCTTTTTATACTTGAAATATAATCCTTTGTATTTATATACCACATTTTGTTTATCCATTCATTTCTTGATGTACACTTGGGTTGCCTCTAATTTTTTGGCAATTGGGAAACATGCCACTATGAACATCAGTGTGCAAATATTGGTTCAAGTTCCTTCTAATTCATTGAGTAAATACATAATAATGGGAAGGTTTGGTAATATGTTAATTCTATACTTAACATTCTGAGAAACTACTAAAATACCTTTCATGGATGCAGCACCATTTTACTTTGCCATAAATAATAAATGACTTTTCTCATCTCACAGCATCCTCTCCAAACCTTTCAATTTTATGTTTGATTTTTATAATAGCCATTCTACTGGCTGTGAAATGGTACCTCACTGGGTTTGATTTGCGTTTTCTTGATTGCTAATGATGTTAAGCATAAGCTCACGTGCTTTGTGGCAATTTGCAGACCTTCTTTAAAGATTTAAAGAGATGATAATTCAAGTTTTTGCTCATTTTTTAAAAGTAGGTTGTTTGTGTTTTTGTTGTTAAGTTGGAGTTCTTAAAATAGTCTGCATATTAAACCTTTAATTGGTATGTGGTTTCTAATATTTCCTCTGATTATGTAGGGAGTCATTTTACTTTCATGATTAAGTCCTTTGGGGTACTTTTTAAAAAAATTTGATGAGGTCCCATTTCTGTATTTGTTCTTTTGTTGCTTGTATGTTTTGTGTGTAAAGTCTAAGAAACCATTGCATAAGACAAAGTCCTGAAGATGATTTCCTGTATTTTCTTCAAGGAGTTTGATTGTCTGGCTCTTATACTTGTCTTTGATCCATTTTCGAGTTGATTTTTTAATGTTGTGAAACATAAGCCCTCTTTCATTCTTTTGCAAATGGAGATCCAATTTTCCAATCACCATTTGTAGTAGACACTATTGTTTCCCAATTGAGTGGTCTTTGCACCCTTGTAAAAAATCATTTGTCCATAAATGTGCCGTTTGATTTCTGAGCTCTCAATTTGATTCTATTTGTCTATATGTATGCCCTTGTGCCAGTAACATGTAGTTTGATTAGTATGGTTTTGTCATAAGTTTTAAGATAAGGAAGTTTGAGCCCTCTAAGTTCACTCTTCATTATTGATATGGTTTTGGCTATTTAGGTCCCCTTACCTCTCCATATAAATTTGATGATTGGGTTTTCCATATCTGCAAAGAAGGCTGTTGGAATTTTAAGTGGGATTGTATTAAATCTATAAATTGCATTGGGTAAAATTGACATCATAACAATATTTAGTCTTCTAATTTATTTACACAGAATCACCTTCCAATTAGTAATGTCTTCTGTGGTCTCATTTAACAATGTTTTGTAGTTGTCTGTGTATAAGTCCATTATATCCTTGTTAAATTTATTCTTAATATTTGATGATTTTAGTTGTTATTATGGATGACTTTTTTTTCTTAATTTCTTTTTCTGATTGCTCATCAGAGGCTTGTGTACACTACTGATTTCTGGGTGTTGACTTTATACCCTGGCACTTTGCTAAATTCATTTATTAGCTCTGGAAGCCTCATGGCAGATTTTTCAGAAATATTTTTTTGTATAGAAGGTCATGTCATCTGGGAACATGGGAATTTTTCTTATTTTCCAACTGGGATGCCTTGTGTTTCTTTCGGTTGTCAAATTGCTCTGGCAAGAACTATTTGAACAATGTTGATTAAAATCAAGTGGTGACATTAGGCATCCTTGTCTTGTTGCTGAACACTTTCAGTATTCAGGGAATACTTGCAGTGTTTCACAATTACGTAGGATGTTAGCTGTGGGTGTTTTATATATGCCCTTCCTCATGTTTAGGAAGTCTTCTACTCCTAGTTTTATAAGTGTTTTTATCAAGAAGGGGAGCTAAATTTTTTCAAATGATTTTTCTCCATTAAATGAGATGAAAATATTTTTTCCTATATCCTTTTAAGTAGATGGATTACATTAATTGATTTTCTTATGTTGAACCACCACTGCATATCAGAGATAAATCCCACTTGACCTTGTTGTATAAGTACTTTAATTTGGTTGTAGATTCTCTTTGCTAGCATTTTGTTCATGATTTTTGCTTCTATATTCATAAGAGATATTGTTTTGTAATATTTTTTTCTTGTGGTATCTTTATCTGGTTTTTGTTATGAATTAGAGAGTGTTCTCCCCTTTTCAATTTTTTGGGAGAGGTTGTGCAGGATTGGTCTTAAGTATTCTTGTTATGTTTGTTGAAATTACCCTGTGAAGTCACCTGGTCCTTTTTTTGGTGGGAGGTATTTGATTACTAATTTTTTCCCTAGTTATTTGTATTTTGAGATATTTTATTTTGTCTTGAATCACTGTAAGATGTTATGTGTTTATAAGAATTTTTCCATTTCATCAAATTAATCTTATTTATTGGCAATCTAATTTATTTCAGAGTATCTTTGCAGAGTCTTTTTTAATTTCATCAGTATCAGTAGTAATGTCCTTGTATTTGTCTGCCAAAAGGGTGCTGATGCAAAATACCAGAAATCTGTTGCCTTTTATAAAGGGTATTTATTTGGGGCAGTAGCTTACCATTACCAGGCCATAAAGCATAAATTACTTCCCTCATCAAACTCTGTTGCCAAATGTTGGAGCAAGAGGGCTTGCCAATGGCTGCAAGGTTTCAGGCCTCCTCTTCCACTTAAGGTTCCATGGTCCCAGCATCTTCCAATATCAGCTGAAGTCTGAGATAAGCCTTTTTTCTCTCCAGGGCTCATTTCTCTCTGGGCTCCACTGATCTGTTCTCTCCATAAGGCAAGCTGAAGAGTATCAGGCAGGCCAATGACATATCTCTCTTCTTGGGGCCTCTGTAATGTCTAATGGAGCCTTCTCTCCTTCCTCACATATCTGCTTGTCTGTGTGTTTACTTCCCTGGGCTTTAATATCAAAACTCCAGCTAGAAAGAAGTCTCCACAAACCCCCTGACTCCCAACAGCCACTGAGTGTGAGGGAAGTTTCCCTGATAGAAAGAAGATTCTGGTGAGGGTTGGAGGTTTTCCTATTTGTGGGTTTGGTTCCCTGGACCTCCTTTGAACTTTGGGTAGCATAGCAGCCAGAGGTGGCCCCAAGGAAGAGAGGGCTGGGTAATCTGCTCAGGCAGCCTGATGCACCCAGCCACCCTGGGAGAGAGGAACTTGAGTGAGGAGAGGGCAGAGACAGACAATTGACTAGTATGGCACTGAAAACTATCAAAATTCCAACTCCCTTAAGAGATACAAGTGGTAGAAAGCCTCAATAAACTTTCAAGGGCCTATTTAGGGGGCCTGGGAGAAGGTGGGATCTGTAGGTCTTGAACTTGCACTTCAAGAAATACTAAAGGGAGTTCTGCATTTCAAAAGGAAAGAAACAGGAGAGAAAGAATGGGAGGAGAGTACAAGAACAACTAAAAAGATAAGAGGAGAAATAAATACATCATATGACATACATAAACCTAAAGGAAATATGACTAATATAAGCAATTCCTTGACATTAATAACATTAAGTGTTAATGGATTAAACTCAACAGTCAAGAGACACAAACTGGCAGAATGTATAAGGAAATATAACCCATCTATATGTTATCAACAAGAAACCCAATTTAAACCCAGGGATGCAAGGAGACTGAAAGTGCATGGTTGGAAAACAATTCTACAAGCAAAAAATATCCAAAAAATGTGGGAATAGCTGTACTAATAATGGACAAAATAGACTTTAAAGGCAAAACTATTGTAGGAGACAAAAATGGACACTATATCTTAATAAAAGTAGTAATCTACAGAGAAGAAAAAACAATCATAAACATTTATTCACCTAACCAGGTCTCCTCAAAATACAAGAGACAAAAACCAGAAAACCTAGGTAAAGAAATAGATGCCTCTACAATTATAGTGGGGGATTTAATACAACATTTCACCATTAGACAAAATATCTAAACAGAGAATCAAGAAAGAAACAAAGGCTTTGAATAATATATTAGAGGACCTGAACCCAATAGACATACACAGAACATTACACCTCAATATACATTCCTCTAAAGTGCACATGGATCATTACACAGTATAGATCACACGCTAGGCCACAGAAAAACTCTCAATGAATTCAGAAATATTGAAATTTTACAAAGTAATTTCTCTGACCACAATGGAATGAAGCTGGACATCAGTAAGGGACAGAGAACTAGATTAGGCACAAAGATATTGAAGTTGAACAACACACTTTTGGACAAACAGTGGGTCAAGGAGGAAAGTTCAAAAGAAATCAGTAAGTACCTTGAAATAAATGAAAATGAAAATACAACATATCAAAACCTATGGAATGCAGCAAAAGCTGTACTGAGAGGATAAACTAGAGCCCTAAATGCTTATATTTAAAAAGAAGTATGATTTAAAATCAAAGACCTAACTGTACACCTGGAAGAATTAGAAAATGAACATCAAACTAACCCAAAATAAGTAGAAAAAGGAAATAACAAAATTAGAGCAGAACTAAGTGAAACTGAAAATAAGCAAGAACTGGAATATATAAACAAAACTAAAAGCTGTTTTTTTGAGAAGATCAATAAAATTAACAAACCCTTAGGTAGACTAACAAAGAAAAAAGAGAATATACAAATACATAAAATAAGAGATAAGGATGGAAATAGCACCACTGACCCCAGAGAAATAAAGTTAAATAAGAGGATAGTTTGAAAAATTATATGCCACCAAGATGGACAATTAGAGGAAATGGACAAATTCCTAGAAACACACAAGCAGCCTACATTGATGAAAGAAGAAATTGATGAACTCATGAACTCAACAGACCAATCACATGTAACAAGATAGAATTAGTCATCAAAAACCTCCCAACAAAGAAGAGTCTGGGACCAGATAGTTTCACAGGTGAATTCTACCAAACATTCCAGAAAGAACTAACACTAATTCTGCTTGAACTCTTCCAAAAAAAGAAGTGGAGGGAATATTGCCTAACTCATTCTATGATTCCAACATCACCCTAATACCAAAGCCAACCAAAGAGGCCACAAAAAAGCAAAACTAGAGACGAATACCTCCAATCAACCTAGATGCTAAAATCCTCAACAAAATAGTTGCTAATCACATTCAACAACACATCAAATGAATTATACAACATGACAAACTGGCTTTCATCCCTGGTATGCAAGGTTGTTTTAACATAAGAAAATCAAACAATGTAATTCACCACATAAACAGATGGAAAGGAAAAAAATCACATCATCATCTCTAGAGATGCAGAAAAAGCATTCGACAAATACCATACCTTTTCCTGATAAAAACACTGCAAAAGATAGGAATAGAAGGAAACTTCCTCAACATGGTAAAGGATATATATGAAAAACCCACAGCTAACATAATACACAATGTTGAAATCCTAAAAGCTTTCCCTCTATGATCAGGAACAAGAGAATCCACTTTTGATTTGGTCGGATTGTTCTATTGCTTTTTGTTCTGTTTCATTTATTACCACTCTAATTTTTATTTCAGTCATTCTGCATTCTTTGGATTTAATTTGCTCTTCTTTTTCTAGTTCTTCCAGTTTTGAGATAAGATCTCTGATTTGAAATCTTTCTTCTATTGTAATGTCAGCATGTGAAGCTCAAATTTCCCTTTCATCACTGCCTTTGTTGCAACCCATGAGTTTTGGTAAGTTGTAGTTTATTTTCATTTTCCTCATTATACTTCCTAATTCCTTGTTCTTTCCTCTTTAACCCATTTTTTGCTTAAAAGTACATTTTGTAATTTCCACATATTTGTTAATTTTCCATTTCTTCCTCTATTAAATTCTAGCATCATTCCTTTTTGGTTGAAGAAAAACACTGTATGATTTCAAAGTATAAGTTTTTTAATTTATTGTGGTTTTCTTGTTTTATGGCCTATGATATTGTCTATCCTGGAGAATGATCATTTGCACGCTAGAAAAATGTGTATTTTGTTGTTGCATGAAGCTAAGGTTCTATATATGTTAGCTAGGTTTAATTGGTTGACAGTTTCAGTCAAGTCTTTGATTTATTGATCTTCTGTCTAAATGGTCCATACATTATTGAAAGTTGAATATATTTTTCTTATGATTCATGTGGAACCATCAATTTGTGCCTTCAAATCTGTCAGTACTTACTTCATATATTTTGGGGGTCTCCTGTTAGTTGCATTATATATATAAATATATTTCTTTTGACTTCCTATTGAACTGACACCTTTATCAGTATACATCCCTTGTATCTGTTTTTTACTTGAAGTCTATTCTATCTGATATTAGTAGTGCTCCCTCAGCTCACTTTTGTTTACTGATTGCATAGTGTATAATTTTTTCCATTCTTTCATTTTCAACAAACTCGTTTCTTTGAATTTTAGGTAAGTCTCTTCCAGACAACAAATAGTTTGGTCATGCATTGTTATCCTTTCTCCCAATCCCTACATTTTGAATGGAGTTTTTAATCCATGTACATTTAAAGTAACTCTTGATGATGCAGGGTTTTCTTCTGCCATTTTGCTATTTAGTCATTATAGGTATTATACGATTTTTGTCCTTTAATTTTTCTATTAAGACACACTTTTATAATTATGTGATTTTTGGGTTGTATCAGAGGGTCTTCTCATTTCTCCTTGAATACAGTTTTCATTTCTTTTCTTTGTGGCTATAAAGGGGTCAGATTTTAATATCCTAAATATTTAAAAATCATATTTACTTTGATACCAGCTTGACTTCAAATCATGCATATTCATGTTTCCTCTATAATTCCAACCTCCTCCAATTTTGTTCTTGATACCACTTATAAAATTGTACATTGTATGTCCAAAACCATAGACTGATCATTAATTTTCATGCATTTATGTTTTAACAACTGTAGGAAGTACACACCAAAAAACAACAACATAATAATAGTACTCTTTAAAATTACCCAAACACTTACCTTTACTAGAGGTTTTTATTTCTTTTTGCCACTTTGAACCACTGTGTAGTGTCCTTTCTTTTCAGTCTGAAGAACTTCATTTAATTTTGCTTATAGGGCAGGTTTAGTGATAATGAAATCAGTAAAGTTTTGTTTTTCTGGGAATTTACTAATACTTGCCTCATTTGGAAATAAAGTCTCACCAGATAAAAAATGAGTAGATTGTAGTTGTTTTCTTTTGCACCTTATATATTTCAACACACTGCATTCTTGATCCATGATTTCTCACCAGAAATTGACTGTCAGTCTAATTGGGTCTCCCTTGTATATAATACTTTTTTTTTTCTCTTTCAGCTTTCAGAACTCTCTCCTTGTCCTTTGGATTTGCAAATCTGATCCATATATGATGAGGTGAGTTTTTCTTTTTCTTCGTATTTACTCTGTTTGGTGTTCTTTTGGCTTCTTGGATTTGCGTATTCATGACTTTTACAAAGTTTGGGAAATTCACTGTCATTATTTATTTGAATATTCCATCTGTCCCTTTGTCTCTTTCTTTTTTGGGATTCCCATACTACTATATTAGTATGATTGATGATCCAGAGGTCTTTTAGACTGTTTTTCCAATTTCTAATTATTTTTAATTTCTTCAAGTTTGCTGACTCTTTCTTTTGCCAGCTCCAATCTTTTTTTTTAACTCCTTCTGGGGATTTTTCAATCAGTTACGGTGGTCTTCAACTCCAGAAGTAATGTTTGATTCTTTTTTATAATTTCTATCTCTTTACTAAGATTTAAATATTGCTCATTCATTTTTTTCTGATATCTTTTAGATTTTTTTTTTCTCAACATCTCATTTAGTATTTTTAAGATCATTTTTTGAAAGTCTTTGTTATATTCTCAGTGTGATCTTCATTATTTGTGTAGTCTGGATTTTTATCCTCTTCCCTTTGATTTGCAATCATTTCCTGTTTGTTTGTCTTGTACCTTTTATTTCACACTTTACACGTCAATATTTTAGAATCTAAACTCTGGAATGTATTCCTTGAGATGTCTGTTTCTGGATTTCATAAACAGGAAGTGATATGACAGAGATTTTTTGAGTGTCAGTCCTATCAGGAAAGACCACCCAAGGTGAGTGATAAATGCAGCATCCTCCATGTATTTTCCAGTCGAATGGGCTGTCCTAGTGTTGGGCTTATTCATTGTTTTTGAGTTTCTCTGTTTACAGGAGTTTGAAAGACTCCTCCTTTTCCCAGGAGCAGAATTTCTCCTTCTTTCAGGTGTTTAAAGCAGGTAGTAATTTGCTCCAGGCTGCCTACCTTGATAAGTTCTTAGCCTGCTTTCCTGTCATTTCAAGCTTCTTACTCTTGGAGGACAAATTCTAGGAAATGAGCTGCCGGGAAAGGAGTTTCGCAAAAGTTAGTCTTTCCCAGTCAGACTAAGGCCAGGGACCATAGAAGGGAGCACAGATCCATGCCAAACTGACCAATGGGTGAAGGACATGAAGAGATTCTTCCATGGCTCCCCATTGACATACTTTTCTGACCTAACCATCAAATGAAGACATGAACAGTTCCCACAGCTCTGAGAAAACAAAGCATCTAAAAGTTTCCTCAGCCACTTCTATCCAGGATGGGTTGGAACAATATGCCCCTCAGAACTGGTCCCCCAGTGTTTCAAAGTCACTCTTCTAAGGCTGTGATCAGCAAACATCCATGCCCCCACCCAAATCCTGGGGAAGTGGAATTTTGCATACTTTTCTGTCACCAGGGAGCTAGCCAGGGGCCATACGAGCTGCCCCAAAAGTGGGGAATGGGTGCCTGAAACTGCCACACACAGAGAGCAATTTGTTAGTCTTTACTGTAATTCACTAGCCTTTTCTATGTACACATTTGCTGATGTTGTGCAGTATTCTACTTGACTGTGGACTTTTGAAATAATTCTTTCATACAGTTCCTGCCTGTTTAATAATTGTTCTCATGGAAAGACATAATCCTGAGCCTTCCTACTCCATCATCTACCTATTCCTTTAATTTTTGAACTAAAGTACCCTACTATGGTTTTGCTGTTCTGCATTCTTCTTTTAAGCCCAACAAGTTAAGACACATATAACTTGAACTATACTATTGTGTGCAAGGAGTATTAATTTTGCTATCTCTGTGGCATAATGGCACATTTGACATTATGAAAGTTTCCTCTTCATCTCAAGAAATGTTGTTGCCTTATAGTCTGCAAATTCTGATAGGATAACTACACCAGCTTTCTTTTGTTTTGTTTTTGTTTCTTTTTCCATCTTTATATTAGATCTTTAGCTTATCTTTATTTAAAGATATTTAAAGTTTCAAAACTTACCACAAGTCGCTGTAATCCAAACAGTCTTATTGTCATAAGGATGAACAGAAAGATCAATGGAATAGAATTTAGAGTCAAGAAATATACCCACATATATATATATATATCAAATTGATTTTTGAAAAATATTTCAAATACACTAAAAGAAGGAGGAATGGTCTCTTCAGCAAAAGGTACTGAGAAAGCTTAAGTCTCTCCATGTAAAAGAATGAAATTGGATAATTACCTCACACCATATACAAAAATAAACTCAAAATCATTCAAAAATCTGTATATAAGAGCTAAAGACAAAACTTTTTGAAGAAAACATTGGGGAAAATATTCATGACATTTGATATTGCAATGATTTCTTAGACAAGACATTTTATGTATCTATAAATAGATAAAATGGGTTTCATCAAAATTGAAATTCTTGTGTATCAAAAGATTATCAAGAAATTGAAAAAAAATAATCTACAGATTGGGAGAACACCATAGCATATTTTATATCTCATAAGGGTTTAATGTTCAAAATATCTAAATAACTGCTACAAATCAATTTTTAAAATGAGCAAAGGATGTGAGTAGACATTTGTCTAAAGAAGATATATTTATGTGCCAATGAGCATATGAAATATGCTCAATATCATTAGTCATCAGGAAAATGCAAATCAAAACCATAATAGATAAAACATCACATCTAGTATGATGACAATTATTTAAGTAATTCAGAAGATATGAAGTATTGTTAATGATGCAGTAAAATTGGAACCTTTGGATATTGTTGGAAATGTAAAATGGTGCAGCTGCTGTGGAGAAAATTTGGCAATTCCTCAAAATGGTAAACATGGACATACCATGTGACCCAATAATTTTTCTCCATGTTATATCCACAAAATAATTGAAAACAGGAACTTAAGTCAGAGGCAATCAAACAATTCACACTTCAACAGATGAACAGATAACCAAAATGTGTTATATAATTATATATATATAATAAAATATTACTTAGCTATAAAAATGAATGTACTTGTGAAATATGCTAAAACACGGATGAGCAGTTTAAATATTATCTTTTGTGAAAGAAGACAGATGAAAAGAAAAAACTGTATAATTCTATGTTCATGAAATATCTAAAATACACAACCCAAGGAGACAGAAAGGAGGTTAGATGTTACCAGAGACCAGCGGGAAGGGGAAACCAGAATTATTTTATAACAAATACAGAGGTTTTTGTGGGGGTTTTTGTTGTAGTTATAAAACTGTCTTGATAATTGATGGTGATGATTGTACCACATTGTGGATGTAATTAATACCACTGCCATGTACAATTTAAAATATTTAAAATTGCCATATTTTGCATTGTATATATGTTGCCATAATGATTAAAAAATATAACATTTTATATTTAAGGAGGTCCCGTGTACCATTCACCCAGTTTTCCCAGCAGCAACATCTTTTAATTTGCATGGCTATAGTACAATATCAAAACTAGAAAACTGACATGGACACAATAATCAGACCTTATTCAGATTTTATAACTCTTATATGCACTTATTTGTGTATGTGTGTGTGCATGTGTAAATCTATGCAATTTTATTATGTGTAGATTTGTGTAACCATTGATCGATGAAATTGCAGAACTGTTCCATCAACATAGTGTTCCTTTTTGATTCACCTTCAATACCACACCCATTTCCCATCATGATCCCTTACTGCTGATAACCCCTAATGTGATCTCCTTCTCTACAATTTATTTATTTCAACAATGGTATTTAAATGAATTAAATCAGTACTTAACCTTTTGAAAATGCTTTTTTCACTCACCATAATTTGCTTTAGAAACAATTGGATTTATTTTATCAATGTTTGTTCCCTTTTATTTTGGAGGTACATATTTTAGTATGGATGTACAACTGTTTATTCATCTATTGAAGAATATTTGTTTGTTTCCAGTGTTTTTCTGGCCCAAGTAAAGCTTATATGAACTGTTATGCACAGATTTTTATTTGGACATTACTTTTAATTTCTTTGAGATAAAGGGCCAGGATTGCTATTGCTCTGTCTTTAGGGAAGTATATATTTAGTTGTTTTTTTTTTAATGTCAAAAACTTATCTCAGAGAAATGATATCATTTTAGTTATTTATTTATAACTAAAGAACAGATGCAAATACACAAAATAATACAAATACACAAAATACAGATGCAAATACACAAAATAAGGAATGAGCAAGGGGATATCACTACTGACCCCACAGAAATAAAGAGTATCATAAGAGGATACTCTGAAAAATTATATGCCAGCAAGAATGATAATTTAGAGGAAATGGATAAGTTTCTAGAAACTCCAAACAGCCTACATTGATGAAAGAAGAAATTGATGAACTCAACATTCCAATTACAAGACTCAGTCATCAAAAACCAATCAACTAAGAAGAGCCGAGGACCAGATGGCTTCAGAGATGAATTCTACCAAACATTCCAGAAAGAGCTAACACCAATTCTGCTTAATCTCTTCCAAAAAGTAGAAGTAGAAGGAATATGGCCTAACTCATTCTATGATGCCAACATTACCCTAATACCAAAATCAAACAAAGATACCACAAGAAAGGAAAATTACAGACCTATTTCTCTAATTAACCTAGATTCTAAAATCCTCAACAAAATACTTGCTAATTGCATTCAACAACTTGAATCACATTCAAGAATGAAGCTTTCTGAATATGATAAAGGGTATATATGAAAAAGCCACAGCTAATATCATATACAATGTTGAAATCCTAATGGTTTCATGAACTTCACACCCAAATCACTTTGAGCAGCAAGAGAAAAAACAGATAAATGAGATTTCTTCAAAATTAAAAGCTTCTACACCTCAAAGGACATTATTAAGAAAATGAAAAGGCAGCCTACCCAATGGGAGAAAATATTTGGCAAACATATATCTGATAGGAGCCTAATATCTTGCATATATAAAGAAATCTTACACCTCAAAAATAAAAAGACAAATAACCCATTTAAAAAATGGGTAAGTGACTTGAAAAGACAGTTCTCCAAGGAAGAAGTACAAATGCTTAAAAAGCACATGAAAAAAATGCTCAACATCGGTAGCTATTAGGGAAATGCAAATCAAAACTACAACGAGATACCATCTTACACCCATCAGAATGGCAGCTACTAAAAAAACAGCAGAATATAAGTGTTGGAGAGGATGTGGAGGAATAGGAACCATCATCCACTTTCAAATAAAAATTTTTAGTTAGTTTTTCCAATTCATTAAAAAATACAGTGCTGATTTTTATTGGGATTGCATAAAATCTGTAGATTTGTTTGGGTGGGATAGACATCTTGATGATGTTTACTTTTCCTATCCATGAACAAGGAATATTCTTCCATTAACTTAATCTTCTTTGATTTCCTTTAACAGCTTTGTGTAGTTTTCTGGATATAAGTCCTTTACTTCTTTAGTTAAATTTATTCCTATATATTTGATGCTTTTAGTTACTATTGTAAATTGTATTTTTTTTCTTGATTTCCTCTTCAGATTGCCCATTAATGGTGTACAGAAATGCTATTGATTTTTAAGTATTGGTCTTATAGTCTTCAACTTTACTGATCTCCTTTATGTGTTCTAGAAACTTTTATGTAGAATTATCAGGGCTTTCTATGTATAGGATCATGTCGTCTGCAAATTATGAAATTTTTAATTGTTTCCTTCCAATTGCGATGCCTTTATATCTTTTCCTTGCCTCAGTGTTCAAGCAAGTACTTATAAGGCAATGTTAAATAGGAGTGGTGATAGTGGGAATCCTTGTCTTTTTCCTAATCTTAGAGGGAAAGCTTTAGGATTTCACCATTGAGATGATGTTGGCTCTGGGTTTTTAATATATACCCTTTATCATGTTCACAAAGTGTCCTTCTATTCATATCTTTTCCAGTGTTTTTAACAAGAAAGTAGTCTGTATTTTGTTGAATACTTTTTCTGCATCTGTAGAGATGATCATGTGATTTTTTTTCTTTCAATTGGTTTTTGTGGTGTATTACATTGATTGTTTTTCTTATGTTGAACCATCCTTGCATACCCTGCATGAAACCCACTTGGTCATGTTGTATAATTCATTTGCTATGTTGTTGAATGTCATTAGCAAGTATTTTCTTGAGTATTTTATCATCGACATTCATTAGAGTGATTGATCTGTAGTTTTCTTTTCTTGTGACATCTTTGTTTGGCTTTCGTATTAGGGTAATGTTGGCATCATAGAATGAGTTACACAATGTTCCTTCTACTTCTATTTTTTGAAAGACCTTAAGAAGAATTGGTGTTAGCTCCTTCCAGAATATTTTGCAGAATTCAACTGTGAAGCCATCTGGTCCTGGGCACTTCTTAGGTGGGAGATTTTTGATGACCGAATCTATCTCTTGACTAGTAATTGGATTGTTGAGTTCATCAATTTTGTCTTTCATCAATGTAGGCTGCTTGTGAGTTTCTAGGAATTTGTCCACTTCCTTTAAATTATCATTCTTGTTGGCATGTCATTTTTCAAAGTATCCTCTTATGATATTCTTTATTTCTGTTGCATTAGGGGTGATATCCCCTTCTTCATTTCTTATTTTGTTTATTTGCATCTGCTCTCTCTTTTTCTTTGTTAGTCTGGCTAAATGTTTGTCAATTTTATTGATCTTCTTGAAGAACCAGCTTTGGTTTTGTTTATTGTTTTATAGCTTGTTTTTATTTTCTATTTCATTTAGTTCTGCTCTAATCTTTGTTATTTCCTTCTTTCTACTTCCTTTGGTGTTAGTTTGTTGTTGTTTTTCCAATTCCTCCAGGTGTGCAGTTAGGTCTTCAATTTTAGCTCTTTCTTTTTTTTTGATATAGGCATTTATGGCTATGAATTTCCCTCTCAGTACAGCTTTGGCCACATCCAATAGGTTTAATATGTTGTATTGTCATTTTTATTCATTTCAAGACAGTTTTTATTTTTTTTGAGATTTCCTCCTTGACCCAATGTTTATTTAAATATGTGTTGTTTAATTTCCATATCTTTGTGCCTAATCTGGTTCTCTGGTGTTTAGGGATATCCAGTTTCATTCCATTGTGGTCACAGAAATTACTTTGTTTAACCTCAATCTTTCTGAATTCATTGAGAAATGTTCTGGGGCCTAGCATGTGATCTATGTTGGAGTATGAGCCATGTGTACTGGAAAGGAATGCATATCCTGCTGTATTTAAGTGTAGCATTCTCTATATATCTATTATGTCTAGATTCTCTAATGTATTATTCAGAGTCTTTATTTCTTCATTGATTCTTTGTTGAGATATTATCTCTAATGGGGATAATGTTGTATTAAATTTCTCCACTATAATTGTAGAGACATTTATGTCTCCACTTAGTCTTTCCACTGTTTGCCTCATGTATTTTGTGATCCCCTGGTTAGGTGCATAAATGTTTATGATGGTTCTTTCTTCTGGAAAGATTACCCCTTTTACTAATATATAGTGTCCACCTTTGTCTCTTACAATAGTTTTGCATTTAAAGTCTATTTTGTCTGATATTAGTATAGCTACACCCATCCTTTTTTGATTGTTATTTGCTTGTAAAAGTATTTTCCAGCCTTTCACTTTCAGCCTCCTTAAATCCCTGGGTCTAAATTAGGTTTCTTGTAGACAACATATAGCTTGGTCATATTTTCTTATCCATTCTGCCAATCTGTGTCTCTTGACTGGTGAGTTTAATCCATTAATATTCAGTGTTATTCTCTCAAGGAATTTCTTATGTCAGCTATATTTTCTTTCAGTTTATGTATGTCACATATTGTTTTAATTTCTCTTTTAGTCTATTTACTTGTTCTCACACTCTCCTCCAATTATCTTTCTCCTGTTTTGTTTTGTTTTTTTTTTTT
>JAQZBX010022074.1:0-11181 GCA_029593785.1 Cabassous unicinctus | reverse complement strand
GTCATACCACTCTCTTCTTGCTTCCATGATTTCAAATGAGAAATTAGCACTTAATCATTGACTTTCCCTTGTATTCGATGATTATCTTTTCTCTTGCTGCCTTGAGTATTTTCTGTTTGTCTTGGCAATTGGACATTTTGTTAAGTATATGTCTTGGAGTAGGTCTGTTAGGATTTATACTGACTGGGGTGTGCTGTGCTTCCTGGACATTTATGTCCATCTCCCTCAATAGGGTTGGGAAGATTTCAGCCATTATTTCCTTCAACATTCTTTCTGTTCTCTTTCCTTCTCTTCTCCCTCTGAGTTGCCTGTAATGCATATGTTTGTGCATTTTGTGTTGTCGTTTAAATTCTTAAGTCCTTGCTGGATTTTTTTCTAACTTTTTATCTATCTATTCTACTATCTGTTTGATTTCAGATGTACTATCTTCTACATCACTAATTCTTTCTTCTGCCTGTTCAAATCTGCTGTTATGTGATTCCAGTCTCTTTTTTATTTCTTGTTTTGTGCCATTCATCACCATCATATCTGTTATCTTTTTATATATGTTTACAATTTCTACAGTATATTCTTCCAGTGTCTTCTTAATATCCTTCATCTATTGCTTCACTTCATTAAGTTGGTCCATGATATTTGTTTGAACAGCTTTGATTAGTTGTTTGATGTTCTGCGTCTCTTCCTGGTTTTTAGTTTTTTCATTGGACTGGTCCATATCTTCCTATTCCTTAGTATGGTTTCTAATTTTTTATTGCCCTCTGGTCATCATTTATTTTGATGGATTTATTCAGTTGATTAAGTTCCTTCTCTGCTCTAGAGCTTTTTTTAGCTGCTGGTTTTGTGTGTGCAGTAAGTTTTATTCTTGACACTTTGTTCTTAAAATTATATAGAATGTTTTAAAGGCCAGAATGATGAGGAGAGAGAGAAAGTGAAAAGAATTGACAAAAAGAAAAATTAATAATAAAAAAGAAAACAGAATAGATAAGATCGAAATTGAAACCAGTAAAGTTGAGTACTAATAAAAAAAAAAATATGTAATGTAAGCACCACAACAGAAAGCAGAAGATAGAATGATAAAGGAAGGAAAAGAGATAGCATTGGTAGACAAATCAGTATACACAAAAAATGGGAAATCAAGGAAGGAGAAGCACAGCAAATAGGAAACAAGCTAGCAGCATCTAATTTAAAAAAGGGTGGGTGAAGGAAAGAGGAAAGTAAAACAAGAAACAAAACAACAACACCAAAAAAAAAAAAACATCAAACAAACACACAAACAAGCAGTCAAATAATCCTAAGGAAGGACAGCATTCCTTCTTGGGCCCTTGTGGAGCCTCTCAGACTGCCTGTGTTCATCAATCAGTTACCCTACAGGCTTCTCTCTGCAGGTTTTAGCAAGTAAACCAAGTCAATCTTTTTTAAGTAACCTTTTTTGGGGGTGGGGGTGGGGAAATAAGACACTCAAAAGAATCTAGTACAAAAATAATGTCTAAGATTTCCCTGACCTACAGTTATCAGCTGGGTGTTAGATATCCCTGTGTATCACCACTGTTAGAGAAGCCTGGTATTGAATCAGGGACCTCATACATTCAAGGAAGAGATTCCTCCACTGAGCTACCCCTTCACCTGGGTCAACCAGCTCTTGAGAAAGTTATTCAGTCACTTTCCCCCAGGCAGATTTTACTCTCCTAGGCCAGCTGGATTCAGCAGGCTGTATGAGAAGTTCCCCCCTTTCCCCTTTTGTTCAGGTTGAGTTTCCTTTTGAAATTCAAATGGGACTCTGATGCCTGAGTAAAACACACCAAACTGATTTTTCAAGCTTTTTCTAGACCATCCCCTCCTCCTAGATGACCCCAAATAGGCTCTTTAAAAACTTATTAAGGGCTTTCCACTGCCTGATTGCCTTAAGGGAGTTGAAATTCTAATAGTCTTCAGCATGGAAATATTAAATTGGCTGACTCCACCCTCTCTCAGGCCAAGCCTTTTTATCCCAGGGTAGTTAGGTAAATCAGGCTTCCTCAGCATATTAGCTTATCCCCTCAGCTTGGTGCCACTTTGAGCCAGCTGGTGTACTCCCCAAAGCTCTAAGGGGGTCCAGGCAAATAAACCCACAGAATGGAATCCACTCTCCACTCCTTGCCAGTACCCCCCACTCTCAGAGAATGCCCCTTCTCACTGGGTGGCCGCCGGGAGTTGGGGATCCCCCTGGCTCTTTGTCCTGAGGGTGGGGCTTAGCCATATTTGATTTCCAGGGAACTAAAAACTCACAGTTTTATCTTGAGCAATCTATCTCCCTGTCCAGCTCCCTCCTGATCAATACCCCAAAGGCTCCTGCTCCATAGGCATCCAGAACAGCTCACTCGGGCTGAATTCTATTCCCTATCAGCTGTCTTTTGTGAGAGAGATGGTGGCTGCCCACTTAAACTGATGCTACCTTGTCCCTACCAAATTATATCATTTTAATTTTTTTTAATTCCCAATCAAAATAAAGGAGATTCTCATTTTCTTCATATCCTTGCCAACAATTGCTATTTTAACTTTATGACTTTTTAAATTTTTCTAAAAGTTGTGTAGACATATCTTATTATAATAACAATATGCATTTTCTTAATTGTGATGTTGAAAATCTTTTTACAAGTTTCTCATACATACAATATTTTGAATGTCTTTTGTTTAATTTCTATTTAGATATTTGTTTTATTACTGTTGGGTTTTAAGTGTCTTTTAAATATTCTAGATATAACTTATTTGTCAGTTATGTGGTTTGCAAATATTTTCTCCAAACTGGTACCTTATCATTTCGTAAAATTACACATATTTTTTTCTTTACACAAAGCCCCAGGTCTTAATGTTTTCTCCTGTGTTTTTTCTAAAACTTTTATAGTTTTACATTTTGGCTTATCTATATGATCAATGTTTAGTTTATTTTTGTATACATTGTGAGATTTGGGTTCTCCTCCTACCCCCCATGGGTACCTAATTGTTTCAGCATTATCATCTGTTGGAAAGGTCATCATTCCTTCATTGAATTGCTTTTGCATTTTGTCAAAATCAGTTGGGATTTTCTGTGTGTTTTCTATTCTGTTCCATTTATCTATTTCTCTGTACTTTCTCCTGTACCATAACATCTTTATTACTATAGATATATAGTTGTGGAAAACTTATCTTCCCTAGTTTTCTCAGTACTTCTGTAATTGCCTTAGCATTCTGAGCAATGGAAGTGTATACGTTATTTTAAAAAATAAAAATCTGCATGGGAACAGTAGTGTAGAGACAGATGGTGAAGAAATGGTGTTAATAGCTGTGAGAAACTCACAGTCTTGTTACTCCAAGCATATGAAGAGTAGGTGTATGAAGTTTGCCAGTGTGTCCATGGATGTTTATTGTGGCCAAAACTATAGAGCATGGCAGAGTATTTATATGGTTACTCACTTACCGGATCCATGTTTCTCAAGTGAGAATAAAGATAGTTTACTCTCACATTTCATTTAGTTTTGTTTATGCTTTCATTATATTGAGGAAGTTCTCCTGTATTCTTATTTTCCTGAATTTTTTTCTTTTAAAAATGAAGAGGTGTTGAGTTTTGTAAAATGACTCTTTTTCTGCAAAAATATATTGTCATATCTTACTTCTTTACCCTCTTAACAAGATTACATTGATTAAAATTGAATATTTAACCAGTCTTGAATAAATCCCACTTGGTTGTGTTGTAAAATTATATTTATACACAGCTGAACTTTATTTACTAATATTTTGTTTGTGATTTTTTTCTAAATTCATGAGAAATATAGCTGCAAATATTCCCTATTCTTTGAATCAGGGTAATATTGGCCTCCTAAAGTATGTTGAGAAATGTTCCCTGCTCTTTCTGCAAGACAGTGTATGGAACAGTTATTAATTCATCTTTTAAAAATTAATGAAGTATTCAGTAAAACAACCTGGCCCTAGAGATTCCTTTCTTGGACCATTTTATCTACTAATTCAATGTCTCTAGTGGTATAGGAATATATTTACTATTTATTTAATTTTGGTTGACTTTTGGTAGTTTGCAGTTTCAAGGAATTTGTTTATTTTTTATAAATTGTTAAATTTATGTCTGTAAAGTTGTTACTATTATTCTTTTTTCTTTTAATTTCTGCAAGATCTATAGTCATAACCTCATTTCATTTGTAATGATTGGCAATGTCTATCTTTTCTTTTTTATCTTTGTCAGTTATTTTATAACTTTATGAATTTTATTGATGTGGGAGGGAATCAACTTATTGTTAATTTGGTATTCTCCAGTCTTTTACTATTTTAAATGTCATTGTGATCTGTTTTAATTTCTTTGATATTTCTATCTTTTTGTTTCCTCCTTATTTTGCTTTTTTTTCTAGTGTTCTGATATTTGAAAATTAGAGTATTGATTTAAGATATTTCTTTTTTTTATAATATAAACATTTAGTGCTATAAATTTCTCTCCCAATGCTGCTTTATCTGCATTCCTTAAATGTTGACATTTTTATTTTCATTTTCTTACAATTTTATGGGTTTATTTATTACCTTTTATAATTCCTCTTAGAATCATGGATTTTAAGAAGTAAGGTGTGTAATTTCCAGGCTTATGAAAATTTTTCTGATGTCCTTATATTTTTTATTTCTTTTTTTGTTCCATTATATTCAGAGAACACACTCTGTGTGATTTCAATTTAAAAATATATGTATTATTTGCTATATAACCCATGATATGGTGTTTGTTTGAGAATCAACATTTGAAAAGAATTTGTGTTCTGCTATTTGGGGACAGAGTATTGTATAAATCTCAATCATATCCTGTTGATTGACAGTGTTACCACTAGTTTTCTGTGTTAGTGTTCTGTTGATTCCTGATAGTGGATTGTGAAATCACCAAGTGCAATTGTGTACTCCTCTATTTCTCCTTTCAAGTATGTCAGTTTTGCTTCATTTATTTTGAAGCTTTTTAACTTGGAACATACACATTTAGGAATGTTAATACTTTGTAATAGAGATATGTTTTTATCATTATGTGATGTTCTTTCTTGTCACTAGTAATTTTCTTTGTTCTGAAGCCTACTTATCCATTATTAATATAACCACATCTGTTTTTAAATTGATATTTTCATGGTATGCATTTTTTCCATCTCTTTACTTTCAACCTACCTATGTTATTATGTTTGAAGTGGGAGTCTTGTAGATAGCATATAGTTCCACAGGATTATTTTTTTTTTGGTTTGTATTGTTTAGCCACACTGACAGTCTGTCTTTAATTGGTGTACTTAGAACATTTACATTTAAAACAACTATAGTCATGCTTCTATCTGCTATTTTATTTTAATTTTCTATTCCTTCCCTTTCTTGTTCCTTTTATTCTCCTTTCTTGCTTTCCTGTGTGTTACTTACAAATACTTATACAGTTCCATTTTAATTTATTTATACTGTATTGAATATATCATTTTGTGTGATGCTCCTAGTGGTTGCTCTAGGTATTATAATATACATATGTAACTTGTATCAGCTGTTTTCCACTTTAAGTGTAGTAAACAACTACTTCCATTTTGGTTACTATAACTCCTCAAATTTTTATTAAAATTGTCAAGTATTCCTTTCACATACATTAAGCACCAAATTTAGCAACATATTAGGTGTTATAATTTTTGCTTCTATCATCAAATATTTTTAAGAAATTCACAGGGAATAGATAAAATAAATAACTGAAATGGGGATATATAATGCTTCCAGATTATATCTATTTTTATGATATGCTGTCCTTTCTGGAGATCTAAGCCCACTTCTATTATCATTCATTTCTGTTTCTAGTACTCACTTTAGCCATTATGCAACATTACATCTGGTAGAGATAAATTGTCTTAGCTTTCCTTCATCAGGGAATGAAGAGCACCTGGTGCCACAGTTATCCCTTTCTTCTCTGCTAGTGCATGAGAGGAAAATTGTTTATTTGGCAACTTCAGTCACTAGTTGGAGGGCCAGTAGATACTGGACATGGAACACCTTTTGCCACAGGTGATAATATTGAGATTTCTAGTCATTCTACTTTATTTCCAATCATTCAGATTTCTCTATGGTTGTCTGCTGTATAATTTATAGATATTTTAGATGTGCTTAGCAGAGAAATATGAGGCAAACAAGCTGTATTAGTCAGCCAAAGGAGTAGTGATGCAAATTCCAGAAATAGGTTGGTTTTTATAAAGGGTATTTATTTGGTGTAGAGGCTTACAGTTACCAAGCCATAAAGCATAAGTCACTTCACTCATTAAAGTTTATTGCCATATGTTGGATCAAGATGCCTGCCCACATCTACCAAGAGTTCAGGCTTCCTGGGTTCTTCTCTTCCCAGGGCTTGCTTCTCTCTGGGCTCAAACTTGCATCTCTGTACAAGGCCAGCTGTAGACTATCAGGCAAATGGCTCATCTCTTTTCCAGGGGCCTTCTCTCCTTCCTCATGACCAAGCTCCTCTGTGTGCTTATTTCCCCAGGCTCCAACATCAGAACTCCAACTCAAAACTCCAATCCTGTCCTTTGCCATGTCTTTTATCTTTGATTCCCCAGCCACCAAGGGACAAAGCTCAATGCCCTACTGATGTGGCCTAATCAAAGCCCTAATCATAACTTAATCATGCCTAGATGAACAGACCAGTTTACAAGGATAAACTAATATTTATTTTTTGATTTCATAACTATATCAAACTGCCAAACTGCTATACTCCACTTTCTGAATTCCAAAAATACACTACAATATTTTAAAAAACCTTAAATCAGTAACAATGCAAGTACAAAATCATATGACAATTAGTTTAAATAAATACAGTTCATCTTGAGGCAAAGTTCCATCTGCTGTAGAGCTCTGAAACTTACAAACCATTTAACTGCTTCCAAAACACAAATGGAAAGACAAAGAATAACATTTTCATTATCATAAGGAGAAATTGGGAGGGAAACTTGAGTCAGGCCTGCTATAGTTCAGTAAACTTGCAGGACATACTTCATTAGATGTCAAAGTCTGAGAGTCATTCTTTTTTTTTTTATTTATATGTTTTTTAAGAAATCAATTCAATTTATAACAGCATTAAAAAACACATAATATCAATGAATAATAAAGCCAAATAAATTGCAAGATATCCAACATGATGGAATTAAAATCTTGATTTTGATAAGATGTTAAAATTGCCCAAAGTTATCTATAAACTCATTATATTCTTATTAAAATTACAGCAACTTTTTTCTGTAGTAAAGAAAAAGAAGATCCCCAGATTCATATGGGTTACAATGTTAAACAGAACATCAAAAACTATTCTTAAAAAGAATAACAAATCTTGAAGACTCACACTTCCCAATTTCAAATTGTACTACAAATATAAAATAATAAAAAAAAATGTGGCCCTGGGAAAAGATTGACATAGACTAATGGAACGGAATTAAAAATCTACAAATATATCTACAGATCTATGGTCAATTGTTTTTTTTTTATATATATATATTTTTAAAGATGCTTAGATTGCATAAATGTTACAGAAAAATTACAGGGATTCCCATGTTCCCCACCTCCCACACCTCCCATAACCTCCTACATAAACATCCTTCATTAGTGTGGCACATCACCTGCAATGGATATACACATCCTGGGGCTTTGCCATTAAGCATGGACCATAGTTCACATTGTAGAACACACTCTCTCCCACACAGTTCTGCATGCTATATGATGATGTAAAATGGCCTGTATCTGTAGTTGTAATGCCACTCAGGATAATTCCCAAGTCCCAAAAAGCCCCTGTATTACAACTGCTTTTCCCTCTCCCTGCCCTGAAAACTTCCAGTGGCCAGTAGCTCCACATCAATGTTGTATTTTCTTCCATTGCTTGAGTTACAATATGTCTACAACAGAATATGAGTAAGTCCACTCTAGTCCTTAGCTCTTCCCCCAATCCTGAGGAGTCTGGGATGGTGATGACAACCCCAACTTCAAGTGAGAGTGGGCTTATATCCCATGGGGAAATGGATGGGATTATCCTGCCTGCAGCTGCAGACTCTCTCCATTCCCTGGGATACCATTGTCCATCCTCTTCTCCTCACTGGGTGACTTGGGTGAGTCCATTGAGCTGTAGAGTAGGAGTTGCAGCTCCACCAAGATTCCAGGCACAGCTGGTACATGGGGAGACCAAAGGCTCCAGTCTCTGGAAGTACACCTACAAACTCCAGCACCACATATAGGTTTGAATAGAAGGGACTGATGGACCGTGTGCAGGGAGGACTTATTTGAGTCCAACTCTATCACCCTCAGGAGCACTGATTGCAAAGTATAGCCCACTGATAAGGCATCAATCACTAGAGCTATCTCCCTTTATATAGGACCTGGGTGTCTCCAGAGCCCTCGGGAGCCCCTTGAGAGTCATTCTTAAGGTGATGGTTTCTTTTCCTTGAGGTCACATGGGGACCCACCCTTTCCAAAGGCTTGCTTAACAGCCATTTTCTTGGTTCCACCATTATCAAGTATCTGGGTGTTGACCAAGGTCCAGACCTCATCCTCTAAGCATGTTAAGGTGATTGCCACACCTTACCCAGTATTTGGGTTAAAGTCTCAGCTCCCCAGTTCAGTGAGGTGAAGACAACATTTCCCCTAACTTTTGTCTTACAGGCTTAACCCTCTCAGAGCAATGAGTGGACCACCTGGCATTACCTAGCCTATAGTATACAGGCTCAAACATCTCAGGGCAATGAGTTGACAAACTGGCCTTCCCTAATCCATGGGTGACAGGCAAACCCCTCTCAGACCTATGGTGTGCTGACCTTAACAGCCCTAATCTTTGAGGAATGTGCTCCACCCTCTCTGTATCCTGGGGTGGCAAAACTCTCCCAGAACTTTGTGTGGGAACATCCACCCTCTTCCACTGCTAGGTCAAACTCACTCTCTTTGTACACATGGGTGGGGTTCCTCCCTTGGCCCAAGGCAATGTCTTAATTCCAGATCTCAGCTTTCATGTTTTTCTTCCTAAAACTGTTTCTCCTTCAATCTCTCCTTTCCATTTCCCTTTTAGTCCAAGCTGACAGTGGTTTTGTTCATACAGCACTCTCAAAAATGTTGTTGGTTTGGCATGCAAGAAGCAGGGGTCCAAGCCATAAGACAGTAAGACTTTCCATAAATCTTTCTGAGATAACTGCATCTTCAATCCTGATTTACAAGTTCCAAGTTAGGTAAGTCCTCAAATGGGATACTTTTCATCTGGGAGCTAGATTTCCAGAGACTTGGAAGTTCTGAAATCAGTTTCTGTTTTCTTTGTGCCCAAAAGTTCAGTCCTCAGCATACTTCTCTTGTCTAGCATTTTGCAATAAGCTGCTAGGAAAAGCCAAGCCTCATTCTCCAAGTTTACTTTGGAAAGTTCTTCAGGTAAGTTCACATGTTCACCATTTTCAAATTCTGTCTTCCATATAACACCAGTAGATAATCTTGCTAAGTTCTCTGCAACTTTAAAACACACATCACTTTTCCTCCAATTTCAAAGAATAGTTTCATCATTTACTTCTAAGGCCTCATAAAAAGTCTTTTTAACATCCATCTCACAATTATTTCCTTCCAAGGCCTTATCAAAAATAATGTTAGGCTCCATATAACAACCAACAGTCTCTGCAAAGCAATGTAGGCTTTTTCCATCAAAAATCTCACAATTCCTACAAAAAATACCCCTTACCCATTTATAAAACCAATTTAGCATTTTGCCAATTTCAATACCACTTCCCCACTCCTCGGTACCAAATTCTGTATTAGTCAGCCAAAGGAGTGCTGATGCACAATACTAGAAATTGGTTGGTTTTTATAAAGGGTATTTATTTGGGGTAGAGGTTTACAATTACCAGGCCATAAAGCATAAGTGACTTCCCTCACCAAAGTCTGCTGCCACATGCTGGATCAAGATGGCTGTCAACAATTGCCAAGAGTTCAGGATTCCTGGGTTCCTCTCTTCCCGGGGCTTGCTTCTCTCTGGCCTCAAGTTTGCTTCTCTGCACAAGGCCAACTGCAGACTATCAGGTGAATGGCTCATCTCTTTTCCAGGGGCCTTCTCTCCCTCCTCATGACCAAGCTCCTCTGTGGACTTACTTCTCCGGGCTCCAGCATCAGAACTCAGCATCAGAACTCCAGCTCAAAATTCCAAAACTGTCCTTTGCTATGTCTTTTATCTTTGATTCCCCAACCACCAATGTGTGGGGCTCAACATCATACAGATATGGCCCAATTAAAACCTTAATCATAACTTAATCATGCCCAGAATAGACCAGTTTATGAGTATAGTCCAATATCTATTTTTAGAATTCATAACTATTTCAAACTGCCAAACTGCTACAGGAGCTTATGTATTCTTGTCACAAATCAAAATGTCATGTTTTTTTAATTATAATAGTCAATCATTTCTGTAATTGAATTACCAGATCTCAATGATGTAAAATAAATGTTTATTTTTTTCTCATTTTACAATCCATTGTGCTCTTGGATGTTTTTCTTCAAAGATTTAACTCATAGGCCCACAGTTTTTAATCTTGTAGTAACAACATCTGAAACATAGTAGTCATTATAGAAGCTGAAATGAGGCCTAAAGACAACCATGGATATTGTCTATGGGTCATGCCTGGAAAGGGCTTCATCAGTTTTGTCCACATTCCAACTACCAGAACTGAATCACATAGTCTCCATCATAACTCTAGGGAAGCTTGGGAAATATCATTTTATTGGGCATTGAGAAATGAAAAGAAATCATGGTATTGATGAACTTTATAAACCTCTAGTATACCATAAGATCTAATGTAAAGAAAGGAATGTATTTATATTTTGCAATAGAGAGGCAACTTAATTCAAGAAGGAATACATTGGAAATGAGCTGTAAAGCTAATAGAATTTGTCTTAGAAATAAAAAAATCTATTTCCTTCTATAGGAAAATGAAAAGAAAAGCCTGCATTACTACTAAAATTTTATTACCTCCAAAATTTTCTTATTCTGTTGCTTTATTTCACCTTCATCTTATGATCATTTGAAGATAATTGACAATAATTGATGAAGATTCATGAATTTTGATAAAATGTTTGTGTGCATCCGTCTACTCAATGTACTACCTGTGAAATATCTTTATATTTCTTTCTCATACTAATCTCTTGAAGAAAGGTAGTGATATTAATATTTTATAA
>JAQZBX010022073.1:0-31839 GCA_029593785.1 Cabassous unicinctus | reverse complement strand
TGTGTAACACTCTCCTGGTCTTTAGATCCCCAAAGCAGCTCCCTTGGATTGTTTTTTGCCCTTTTGTTTTTGTAAGAGAGTTGAGTCCTGTTTACCTATTCTGACGCCATCTTTTCAGAAGTCTCCTTCTCCTCATTTTTGAAAGACAGTTTTGCTGCATATTGAACACTTGGTTGACAATATTTTGATTTCCGCACTTTAAATATGTCATCCCGTTGCCTTCTTGCCTCCATGGTTTCTGATGAGAAATTGGCACTTAATCTTATTGAGGCTCCCTTGTATGTGACATGTGGCTTCTCTCTTGTGGCTTTCAGAATTCTTTCTTTATCTTTAGCATTAGGCAGTTTGATTATAATATACTGCAGCATGAGTCTATTTGTTTTTTCCTGTTTGGAGTTCATTGAGCATCTTGAGGTCTGTATTCATGTCTGTTGTTGAATTTGGGAAATTTCCAGCCACTATTTCTTTCAATATTCTTTCTGCCCCTTTCTCTCCTTTTTCTCCTTGTGGGAAAACTATATTGGTATGTTTGATGGTGTCACACAAGTTCCTCAGACCCTGCTCAGTTTTCTTCATACCTTCTTTTTTTTTTTTGCTCCTCATTGGAGAAGTTGTAAGTTTACAGAAAAATCATGCAGAAAAATCAGGCAGAAAATACAGAGTTCCCATATACCCTCCTTCACATGCACACTTTTCCCTATTGTTAACACTTTTGCATTATTGTGGTGCCTTTGTTACACTTGAAACAATATTATTATAATTATACTATTAACTATAGCCTGTAGTTTACATTAGGGTTCACATAGTTTTCATTCAGTTCAATTCTATGGGTTTTTAAAAAATTTTATTCTGGTAACATATATACAATTTAAATTTCCCTTTTTAACTGCATTCAAATACATAATTCAGAGGAGTTAATTGCATTCACAATATTTTGCTACCTATAAAAAACCAAAACTTTGTCATCATTGCAAACAGAAACTCTGTATCAATTAAGCATTAATTTGCCATTCCCTACCCACACCTGGCCACTGGTAACCTGTATTCTAGTCTGACTACAAGAATTTACCTAATGCATATGTATTTATATATCATTTTACAAATATTGGTATGTATTGTGAAAAATTTGATTTTTACCCACAATTGAAAAAAAAAAAAAAGAATTTGCCTATTCTAATTATTTCATGTCATTGAGGCCATACAATATTTTTCCTTTTGGGTCTGGTTTATTTCACTCAACATGGTATCTTCAGGGTTCATCCATGTTGTTGCATGTATTAGAACTTCTTCATTCCCTTTTAGAGCTGAATAATATTCCATTGTATGTATATACCACATTTTGTTTATCCATTCATTGGCTGATGGACACTTAGGTTGCTTCCATCTTTTGACAATTGTGAATAAGACTGCTATGAACATTGGTTTGGAGATTTCTGTTTGAGTTCCTGTTTTCTTTCACCTAGAAGTGGGACTGCCAGTTCATATGGTAATTCTATATTTAAATTTCTGAGAAACTGCTACCCTGTTTTTCACAGAAGCTGCACTATTTTACAATACTACTAACAAGAACTAGTGTTCCTATTTCTCCATATCCTCTCTAATACTTGTTAATTTCCATTTTTAAAATAGCCATTCTAGTGGATATGAAATGGTATCTCATTGTGGATTTGGTTTGCATTTCCCTGATTGCTAATGACATTGAGCACCTTTTCTTGTGCTTTTTGGCCATTTCTATATGTTATTTGGAGAAATATTTGTCTTTTGCATTAATGTAGTACCTTTGTTACAATTGATGAAACAATATTATTATATTAACTGGGTTTGTCTTTTTGTTGTTGAATTGTAATATTCCTTTTTTATTCTGGATATTAAATGCTTCTCAGATTTGTGGTTTCCAAATATTTTCTCCCATTCTCTAGGTTGTCTGTTTACTTTCTTAATGAAATCCTTTGATGTACAAAAGTTTTTAATTTTGATAAAGTTTTACCTATTTTTCCTTTTGTTGCTTGTGCTTTTGGTGTAAGGTCTAAGAAACCTTTTCCTAACTCAATGTCCTGAAGATGCTTCCCTGTATTTTCTTCTATGAGTTTTATAGTTTTTCTTCTTATGATTAGGCCTTTCATCTATTTTGAGTTAATTTTGTATATGGTATGAGCTAGGGATCCACCTTCATTCTTTTATATATGGATATCCAGTTTTCCCTGCAACATTTGTTGAAGACACTGTTTTCTCCCCATTGAGTGGACATGGCTCTCCTATCACAAATCAATTGGCCATGAATGTGAGGATTTATTTCTGAACTCTCAATTTGATTCCATTAGTTTATATGTCTGTCCTTGTGGTAATACCATCCTGTTTTAATTACTATGGTTTTGTAATAAGTTTAACAAAACTTATTTGGAATTTGGAAGTGTGAGTCCTCCAAATTCATTCTCCTTTTTCAAGATGGTTTTGGCTATTTGGGGATTTCTTACCCATCAATATAAATTTTTTTAAGATTTATTTATTTACCTCCCCCCCATTGTTTTTGCGCTCATTGCCTGATCTCTGTGTCCATTCACTGTGTGTTCTTCTGTGTCTGCTTGTCTTCTTCTTAGGCAGCACTGGGAACTGATCCTGGGACCTTCCGGAGTGGGAGAGAGGCGCTCAATCTCTTGCACCACCTCAGCTCCCTGGTCTGCTGCGTCTCTTATTGTCTCTCCTCTGTGTCTCTTTTTGTTGTGTCATCTTGCTGTGCCAGCTCTCTGCTCGGGCCAGCACTCCTGCGTGGGCCAGCACTCCTGTGTGGGCCAGCTCTCCTTCACCAGGAGGCCCTGGGAATCAAACCCTGGACCTTCTATATGATAGACGGGAGCCCAGTTGCTTGAGCTACATCTGCTTCCCCATCCATATAAATTCGATGATTGGCTTTTCCATTTCTACAAAGAAGGCTATTGGAATTTTGGTTGGGAATGCACTGAATTTATAAATCACTTTGAATAGAATTGACATTTTTACAATATTTAGTCTTCTAATCTATGAACACAGAATGTCCTTCCATTTATTTAGGTCTTCTTTGATTTCTTTCAGCAATGTTTTGTAAAAAGTGTTCCATGTTCATATACAAGTTTTTTGCATCCTCAATTAAATTAATTCCTAGATATTTGATTCTTTTATTTGCTACTGTAAACAGATTTTTTCCTCTTCAGATTGTTCTTTACTAGTATGTAGAAATGCTACTGATTTTTGCTTGTTGATCATGTACCCCACCACTTGGATGTATTTATTAATTCTCATAGTTTTATTGTGGATTTTTCAGGATTTTCTCTATATGCAATCATGTCATCTACAAACAAGGAAAGTTTTACTTCTTTTCCTATTTGGATGCCTTTTAATTCTTTTTCTTGCCTAATTGCTATGACTAGAACTTCCAGTACAATGTTGTAAAACAGTGGCGACATTGGGCATCCTTGTCTTGTTTCTGATTAGAGGGAAAGCTTTCAGTCTTTCACCACTGAGTGTGAGATTAGCTGTCAGTTTTTCATATATACCCTTTATTGTTTTGAGGATGTTTTCTTCTATTCCTAGTTTTCCTAGTATTTTTTTATCAAGATGTGTTGCTGGATTTGTCAAATGCCTTTTTTGCATCGTCTCAGATGATCATATGGTCTATTTTCTTCATTCTATTTTGGTATTGTAGGGAATAATTACTTTTTTCTTTATAGCTCTTTGAGTTTAGTTAGAGCCTTTTTAATTTTTATTTTTTATTATTTATGTGTATATTTTTAATTAATTAAAAAAATTAAAGTAGCTTTAGATTACATAAATGTTACATAAAAATATAAGGGATTCTCATATACTCCCCTCCCTCACCCTCCCACACTTTCCCACATCAACAACATCCCTCATTAGTGCGGTACATTTGTTAAAATTGATGAACCCATATTGAAGCATTGCTACTAACCATGGATTACAGTTTGCATTATAGTTTACACTCTGTCCTGCACAATTTTGAAGGTTATGACAAAATATATAATGGCCTATATCTGTCACTGCAATGTCATCCAGGATAACTCCAATGTCCTGAAAATGCCCCCATATTGCACCTATTCTTCCCTGTCCCATCCCTCAGAGCTTCTAATGGCCACTGTCTTTATATCAATGACAAGAGTTCTTCCATTGCTAGAATAATAATAAGTCTATAGTAGAATAATAATAGTCCATTGTTAGTACATTGTTCATTCCCCAATCTTGAGGATGTTGGGATGGTGATGCCCACTCTGCTTCTAATTGGGAGGGAGCTTAGATCCCGGGGGGCAGTTGGATGGAACTATCTTGCTTGCAGTTGCAGGCACTCTCTGTTTTTTGGCATGGGTGTTGTCTGTCATCATCTCCCTGTTAGTTGTCCTGGGTGAGTCCAATAAACTGGAGAGTAGGTGTTGCAACTCTGCTGAAATTCAGGGCCCAACTGGCACATGTATGGATCAAAGATAGGGACATAACATTTATCAACTATAGTGCTAATGATAGGTTCAAATAAAAGGGTTGGAAGAGCCATGTGTAGAGAACCTACATAAATTTCAAAGTAAGGCCCACTGACAGGGTGCCAAATTCCTGAGCTGTCTTCCCTGCTTATAGTTTCTGGATGTGTCTAGAGCCCTCAGGAGCCCGACTATTTGAGGCACTGTTTGCTGTGAGCTTTTTTTTTAATTCTTTGTCTGGTGTGTCCCAGATCTGTTCCTCCTCATAGATGGCTTCTGATGCTCTAATATTCTCCTTTGCCTGGACCATCACTTCCTGTTTCTTTGAATATTTTGTAATGTTATGTTGAAACCTGGACATTTTGATATTTTAATAAGTATCACTGGAATTTAGACTCTGAGGAGTCTGTTTCTTAAATTTGTTTCTAGCTAGTGTTGTGATAGAGCTTTCTTTGAAGTCTAGTAACTAAAATAAATAAAGAAAAAAGGAGGAGGAGGAAAACACCTTTACCAGGCTTTACATATTGAGTTTACTCCTTCAGAGCTTATCCTTACAGTGAGTTTGGATTATAGTTTGAGGCTAAAGCATTGGGGCCTCCTCCATAAACCTTTCTGTGCATAGCATGGGCGTGTGGCCCTAGGAATTCCCCCATTTACGATGTTACAAATGTCTTTTCTTCCCTAGGAAATAATTTTCTCATGTACTGGGCACAGCACTGTATCTTCTACATCTAGCAATCCATTGTACCATTCAGGTATGACTTGACGACTCTCTCACAGCATTCTGTAGGAGAGCTCTGTGAGCTGCCTGTACATGCAGGGCAAGTCCTAGGATGGGTAAGCCTGCAACAAATGTCTTGGCTTACTAGAAATATTGGGGCAGACATACATGCTCCCAATATTTGCATGATGGTTGCTCACCCTCTCTGGAGCTGGGATTAGGAACCTGCACTGGTAACTTGGGCCAGTTCTCTGAGCTGATGAGGGGTAGAGGAGTGGCCAGCCAAGGTGCCATGAGATCATACTGCTTTTTATTTGCTTTTGCCTTTTTCCTGATTTGTTTCTTTCCCTGTTACTACAATTCTTTAACTATTTTCTGGGACTTTTCAAAAGATGTTTTTGCCAGTTCTTGCTAGTTGTTCAAAGCTTCTGTTTGGGGACAGGGCCCTGACTGTTCTCACTCTACCATCTTGATTGGGGCTGGTCTCCAGTCAGAAGTATTTTTATTTCTTTTTTTTAGGAAATATCAGGGATTGAACCCAGGACTCATACATGGGAAGCAGGGACTCAACCACTAAGCTATATCCGCTCCCCAATGAGAGTTGGTTTTTTTTTTTTGGTTGTTTTTAGGAGGCACTGGACCTCATACATGGGAAGCAGAGACTCAACCACTTGAGCTATATCTGCTCCCCTAGAAGTATTTTTGATAACTATGACATTTAATACCCACACTTCTACCTTGGAACTTAGGAATGGAAGATTGGAAGGAGCTAGATATATGTTAATGACTTTCATTTAACTGTAAGGAAATTGAAGTCCGGGGAAGATGTGACATTAATTAGCCAAAGTTAAATGATGTCAATAGATATTTTACATAGGAAGATATAAGAATGACTGTTAAATACATGAAAAAATGTTCAATTTCACTTTTTATCGGATAAGTTCCAATTAAAACCACAATCTTGTCGAGGCCCTGGTTCCATCCCTGGTATCTCCTAAAAACAAAACAAGTGAAAAAACCACCTATCCTTGGGGAGCCGATGTAGCTCAGTGGTTGAGCGCCAGCTTCCCATGTATTCCTGGGGTCAATCCCCAGTACCTCCTAAAAAAAAAAAGAAATGTATTAAATACATAACATCTTGAGGAACGGATGTGGCTCAAGCTGTTGAGCGCCTGCTTCCCACATGGGAGGTCCTGGGATTGGTCCCCAGTGCGCCTGAAAACAAACAAACAAACAAACAACAAACAACAAACAAACAAACGAAGGTGCCAACTTGGGATAGCTGATGTGGTCAGTGTCGTTGAGCACCAGCTTCCCACATATGAGGTCCCGGGTTCGATCCCCTGTCTGGTACCTGAAAAACAAAAAAACCCACAGTGACAAGGTGGAGTTAAGCCAGCTTGAAAGAGATGCCATGTATGCCCCTTCCTTTACAGCCCTGGCCCAGGATGCAGCAGCCACCATAATGTCGATACCCAAGAAGAACCAGATTGCCATTTATGATCTCCTGTTTAAGGAGGGAATGATGGTGGCCAAGAAGGATGTCCACATGCCAAAGCACCCCAAGCTGACAGACAAGAATGTGCCAAACCTTCATGTCATGAAGGCCATGTAATCTTTCAGGTCACGAGCCGATGTGAAGAAACAGTTTTCCTAGAGACATTTCTACTGGTACCTTATGAACAAGGGTATCTAGTATCTCTGTGATTACCTCCACCTACCCCCCCTGAAATCGAGCCTGCCACCCTGTGTCGGAGCCATCTAGGGACTGGAAGGCCATGGCCCAAAGGTCTGGAGGTTGAGTGACCTGCAAGACTCACTAGAGGGGAAGCTGACAAAGACACCTACAGATGGAGTGCAGTGTCCCCAGGTGCCACAAGAAAGCCGAGACTGGGGCTGGATCAGTAAATGAATTCCAGTTTAGAGGCAGATTTGGTCGTGGATGTGGTCAGCTGCCTCAAGTTGGAGTGGGGAATTATTTTGTGTTGAATAAGCCTATAGCCAGGGGGAAAAAACACAGTGACTAACACACTACCTATCTACCAGGTGGCTGTAATTGAAAAGACTGTCACTACTAAATGATGGTGAGGTTATAGAGCAGAGGTTCTTAACCTTTTTTGTTCCATGGACCCCTTTGCCAGTCAGGTGAAAACCATGGACCTCTTACTAAGTCCACACTATATTGTGTATTATTTAATAAATATATCACACCCACACCAACATGTCCCTACAAGAATGTTTTGTTTTTTTGAATTTCAGTTCAAGCTCATGGACCCCTTGTTAAGAAACCCTGTTATAGAGCAATTCGATTCTAAAACTCTTCTTGGTTGGAGTACACTAACTCCACTTTGGAAAACAGCCTGGGAATTTCTTTTAAAATAGACATACATTTATCCTATGACTAGCAATTTCAATCTTTGGTATTTTTCACGAGAAAGAGAAACAAAAATTTCATAGCAGCTTCTTTCAGAATAGCTTCAAATAGGAATAAACAAACGTCCATTGAAAAGAGAATGAAGAAACAATTTGTATTATATCCATACCTTGAAAAACTACTCACAAGAAAAAGGAGCAATAAAATGGGTGAATATCAAAATCATTATACTGGCTGAAATAAACTTTAAACACACAAGAAGATATCCTGTACAATTCCATTTATATGAAATTCTAGGAAAACAAAAAGTAATTGTTGGTGAAAAAAAAATAGTGGTTACCTCAGGGGTGACTTGGCAATGGGGGTTAACTGGGAAAGGGCATGAGAGAACTTTCTGGGTTGATAGAATTATTCTATATTTTGATAGGGGTTTAGGTTATATGAGTTGTATGCATTTGTCAAATCTCTTTGAATGATACAATTAAGATTTGTGCATTTCACTGTATATTAATTTTCCCTTAAAAAAATGGAAGCTATATTTAACTAGTTAATGACATGTATGATGAATTATTTAGGAGTGAAATATACTGATGTTTGCAACTCACTTTTCATTGCATCAAAAGGACTGATGGATGGATATGTGATAAAGCAAATGTAGCAAAATGTTAACAGTCTTAGAATCCTGGTAGTAGGTATATGGATATTTACTGTACAATACTTGAAACTTTCTGTAATTTTGAAAAGTTTTACAATAAAATGTTGCGAAGGTAGAGTAAAAACAACATAATGGAGTTATGGGATAGTAACAAAGATAATCCCAAAACAATTGAGTAGTGATAAGAGAAAATTTTGGAAGGTGGAAAGTGAATGGATGAGTGATAACTGTTTTAGCAGACTTGAGATATCAGAATAAAGCCAGGAGCAGGGAAAGCTGGCAGACATCTTGTTAGATAGTCAAAATGCTCGTGAATTGGCAGCACCAGATATCTTTGGAGTTTGGTATGGGAATAGCAGTGGTAGGTAAATAAGGAGGCTTGCATGAAAGCTGTTTGAGAGGCAGTTCAGTCCTTAGAATCATGTCCAGAAAGTACCCTACTCGGAGACTGTACCCACTTCTTAGTGGAAGACTGGAGGCTTATTTTCTGGAGATGGTAAAATAGAGGGTCACTGCACTGGGAAAACGGGGCTTCTCCTAGAGAAACCGGGAAAATAGCTAGCATACTGAATGTTGACTATTGAGGAACCATTCCTTCTAGCTTCCTCCTTACTGGCTTCTTCAAAATCTGGCACCCAGGTTTCTACACTTTCTCCAGGAAATTGAAAGACTCCTTTATGGGTCAGCTGACCAACCCAAGTGTATTAGTCAGCCAAAGGGATACTGATGCAAAGTACCAGAAATCTGTTGGCTTTTAAAAAGGGGCATTTATTTGGGGTAGAAGCTTACAGTTACTAGGCTATAAAGCTTAAGTTACTTCCCTCACCAAAGTCTGTTGCCACGTGTTGGAGCAAGATGGCTGCCAATGTCTGCAAAGGTTCAGCCTCCCTCTTCCTCTTAAAGCTCCATGGTCCCAGCTTCTTCCAATATCAGCTGAAGGCTGGGATAAGTCTTGTGTCTCTCCTGGGGCTCATTCCTCTCTGGGCTTAGCTGCTCTGTTCTTTCCACAAGGTCAGCTGTAGACTATCAGGCTCTCTTGCTTTCTGGGGCCTCTGACATGTCTATGGAGCCATCTCTATTCCTGTGTTCTTACTTCCCAGGGCTCCAGCTCAAAAACTCTATCTCCTCTGCTTTGTCATTTTCTCTGTGAGTCCCAGCCCACCAAGGGGCGGGGACCCGACTTCCTACTGTTGTGGCCCAATCAAAGCCCTAGTCATAATTTAACTAAGTAAAAGTAAAACCTCTGAATTCAATACAATCTAAGGGTATCACTAGCCCAGAAGAACAGACCAGTTTACAAACATTTCTTTTTGGAATTCATCAATAATATCAAACTGCCACACCAAGAGAAAAGACCTAATGATACTGATGTAGGGGATTTCCCAATAAATGGCCATGCCAGATATTCCTACAATCAAGATCACAATTGTAAAGCTTTACCCACAAGCTCAGAATCTAGGTGTTGGGAAATGATGTATAAAAGGTGTTAGTCTTTTAGTCCCTCACTCTTAATTGAGAGCAGATAACTCTCAATTACCAGGTATTTGAAGAAAGTTTCTCAAATGAAAAGAGACCAAAACAGACTTTAAAAATTCAACTTGGAAGAAATAGAAACTCTGTGGGCAGAAGTAAATTGAAAAAATTCAGCATTACTATCAGAGATGAAAGAGAATATATTCCATCTGCAAAGCAAGAATAACATGCTATATAAAAAAGAACACTATGAGAAATAAAAAATATGAAAGCAGGAGTGAAAATTATCAATAAAAGTGTTAGACGATAAAGATGGAAGAAATCTAAATTAGAGCAAATGACAGAGATGGAATAATAGCAGAGAAAAGACAGGACAATTTTAGGCCCAGTCTGAATAACAGGAAAAAATTGAAAAAAGAAATAAGTGAGAAAACAGAGGGGAGTAAATCATCGATGAAATAATTCAAGAAAAATCTAAGAGCTGAAGGATATGAGTTGCCAGCTTGAAAGTGGTTCCATTGAATATATACCACTATGGAAAGAAATAGACCCACTGAAATAATAGCATAATGAAATTTCAGAAAAACAGATGTGAAGGAAGATCCCAAAGCTTTCAAAGAGAGAAGAAAAAAAAAAAAAAAATAGTCCACATGTAAAAGATCAGGAATCAAAATGCAAAGAATCAGAAATCGAAATAACTTTAAACTTATTAACTATGATACTGGATGCTAGAAGACCATGGAACAATGTCTTCAAGATCTTCTGGAAAGGGCAACTGGATAGGGGGGAGACATTTACTGTATATCCTTTTGTATGTTTTATACATTTGAATTTTGAACGTTTTGAATATATGACCCATTAAAACAAAAGAAATGCTATTTAAAAATAGTGATTACAAACATAATTGACTTTTTTTTTTTTTTTTTCTACAAGTGTGTGGGCACATTCATTTTATCTTCACAATTAACAAGGATGCATTTTTTTTTCCTGCATTGAGTCTTGGAGAGTCAGAGAAAGCCTTTTGTTACTTCTTTTCTAGATGCTGAAGCAGAGTAGCAGCAGTAGCGCGTTAAGAGATATTGATTTATTGTTGAAGTGATAGTATTGTGTGAGATGAATTGAGCCTAAATGTGGGAGAATAAATAGCAACAGTTCTAAGGTTTGGAGCAGTGGTTCCCATCCTCAGTTTTGGCACAGTCTAATATGTAAGGTGTGTCACAACTAACTTATTACCAATAGTCACATACCAAGATTTGTAATTTATTGAGTCTTAAAAAAAAGTATCCTTACATATCACGATCTTTTGTTTTTTTAAATATTTGTTTTGTATTCTTGAACAAGAGAAAAGCAGTAGAGTTGCAGCTGGTGCTATAAGGTGCACCTCAACAGTGACATGACTTCAAGAATATATCACACTATTGATAGCAAACATCCTTTTTCTGAAGGAGAAGAGAAAGTTGAGAAATTTTTTTAAAAAACAGTTTATTGAAGTATATCATTCATACATGAACGTACATAAACCATAAGTATTCAGTAAACATCGTGAACTTACAAAACAAACATGCATAACATCATACAGGGCTCCCACACATCACCACCCCCAAACACCCTGCATTGTTGTGAAACATTTGTTAACAAATCATGAAAGAGGATCATCAAAATATTACTACTAACTATAGTCCGTATCTTCCTCCCCTATACATTTTTTTTAAGGATTTATTTATTTACTTTTATCCATTTTTACACCCCCCCCCCCCATTTTTGCTGTTTCTGTATCCATTCACTGGGCAACTCTGTGTCTGTTTCCTGCCCTCTCTTCTTATCCTTCTCCTCCTGTCTTCACTGGGATTTGATCCTCAGAATCTTTGATGTGGGAGAGTGGCATCCTACTGCCTGCACCACCTTAGTTCCTGTTTTTTTGGTATGTCTCGTCTTGGCTCTCACTTGTGTCACTCTCCTGTTATGTCATCATCTTGCTGCGTGGCTCACGGGGCCTGACGGCACACCCGCACATGGGGCCTGGCAGCGCACCCGCTCGCAGGGCCTGATGGCTCACTCTCTCGCAGGGCCTGGTGGCGCACCCGTGGGCGGTGCCTGGTGGCTCACGCGCCTTCTATATTTTTCTTTCTTTTAATTTTCACCAGGAGGTCCCAGGAATCGAACCCAGGTCCCTCCATATGGGAGATGGACGCTCAACCACCCGAGCCACATCTGTCCCCCTGCTATATTTCTTAAGGTTGAGCAAAGATAACCCAAGTTACAGTCTTTTCCCATACAGGATGGTCATAAAATAAATCAGGCTTAGTTTATCACCAGCATTCTAAAAACCAGACCTAGGGAGAAAAACTAGGTCTGGGGACACATGCATGGTTTCTAATATAGCGAATGTTTAGCCTACCCTGATTATCACAAAATCAGGTCAGCGAGAATATTTGCAAAAAGTTGAGAAATTATAGAATAGATTGGTTCAGGAACAATGAGCTTTTTGAGTGTAATCTACAGCCCTAAGATTATGTTGTAAATGATGCAATCGGTTCCAGAGTCTAGGTTTTTGGATTTGACTCATGGTTGTAAATATACACATTATTCATTTTTATTTTTATATATTATATATATATTTTTAATAGTTCAGAATTCAGAACTTCAAGAAAAGGCCAGTGAGATTGAAAATGCATTTCAGACTTCCCAGCAGAAATGGAAAGAAGAATGCAGAAGATTTGAATGTGATTTGGAAGAAAGAGACAGTATAATTCAAAATTGCAATCGAGAGTATGATTTACTTATGAAAGAAAAAAGCAGACTAGAGAAAACTCTACAGGTAATGTATTCTTTATAAATTTTGCTATGTATATATTCATTGAGATGGGTTAGAAATTATTTGAAGTTATCCCTGGAAAGGAAAATAACTACCAGAAAGCAGGAAAATGAGATTTTTTTCTTCCTCTTTTTCTGTCTCCTTCTCTCCTTTCTTTCTGTGGGCATTTTTGCTGGTCTCTTTTATAGTAAGCTTTAGCAATATGTTAATATGTATACTGTTTTTGTTTTTTGTAAAATAGCACACAGAGACAGAGACCTTTGGGGAAGTTTGGGATTGGGTAGGACTTTCTGTTTCATCTGTGGGAGAAGAAGCCTCAAGGCTTTTTGTGATGGCTTTCCACTAGTGAAACTTATGAGGGCAGTCTTTATTATGCAGATCCACTGTACTATTATGTACACGGGAGGCTTTCTTTCTTTCACATATAAACCACAGAATCTCTCCTGGTGTTACTGGGGACTTAGTTTCAAATGCTATACATAAGAAATTTAGACCTCATTAAACCTGCATTTTATGTTTTTAAGATTTTGAACTTAATTAGATCTTATAAATATGGTACAACTAGGAAAACCTGAAAAGAAAAGCCTTTTGCACATATTGTATATCTGTAGAACTAGAAATTAGTTACAGTTCAAACTTAAAAAAATATTTTTTTGGCTTTTTGAATTTTTAGCCTTCTAGAGATTCCTTACCCTGATTTGTTGTACACAATTTCTTCCTACTTCCCTTTTAGAATTGCAGTGTTCTCTGTCAGTTATATATGTAAGTTACCAAGTATAATCCATACAGATCGTGCATGCGTAATTAAAGAATGCCATACTAACCAGAATCTACTTTGCTTTTGTCTCCTTATCATATAATGGATTTTTTTGAACTTTTAAAGTTAAACAATTTTTTAAAAGAAAATTTGGGTCAGAATATATGCCTTTTTAGATTATGTTCCTTAAATTAAATGAATAACCATAGCTTCTTATTTTGCATCTACATTCTGATGATCAAAATATGATCGTTCTATTGACTATTTTAAAATGAATTATAATGAGCTTAAACATTCTATTGGTAAGGAAACTACTTTTACATTTAAAGTGGGGATGAAGGAAGAAAGAGAACTTTTATTGGTCTCATAGTAAAGCAAAATTTTATTCATAAAAGGAAGCATTGGACAAGCATCAGGACGAGAAGAATGAGATGGAGTCTCATATCAGGGAAACAGCAATGGAGGAGTTTAGTTTACAAGCAGAACAATGGGAAGCAGAAAGAAGAGAGTTACAATTTATAGTACAGGTATTTTAAAAATAATTTGGTTTCTTAAATATGTCTTTTTAATGCTTATGATATAAAAAATTAATGAGATAATTGACTAGCTCACTCAAAGGGAAAATAATTCCTAATCTTTGATAGCTGGAAGGCCATGTTTTTTTGTTTTTTGTTTTTAATTGATATTCCAGGAGGCATAGAGAAAACCTTTCAACTATAATGAGCAACTTGAAGCACCAGAAGAAGGCCATGTTTTATTTGTAGTTATATGACAATCTGGGCAACTGTTCCCAACAGATACCATTAATGTTAGAGTTAGGTGTCTTCCAGGGCATAAATTTTATGACTTTGTAGAAAGCCATATATATGTTTGGTATTTGATTTTTCCAATTTAAAATGAGAGACTAAGAGCAGTCTTTAATAGGATAAAGAAATAGAGTAATAGGAATTGGGATGTTAAGGATCCTTAAAAATCATATAGTACAGTGATTTCTGAACTCAAGAGGTACAAATTGTTAATCATCATCTACTCTCCCCTCCCCCTTCACAGACGTCAAGGCTTCAAAGAGCCCAGTTTGAAAATTACTGATCACGTTTAACTTCCTTTCATAGATGAGCAGATGGAACTTAGAACAAAGTTACTGATTTACTCAGATTATAGACTGAGTGATTTATGTGACAAAGACTACAGGTCTCCAATCCGGATTTACTCCAGTGGACTTTCGCATTATTTCAGGAGATTATAAGAAAATTATTTTGAAGAGATAGGAGAAATTAAAATTGTTAATTATGTTATTGTGTATTTTAAAGGAATTTTGCAAACCGTTAATCCCCTTTAAGAAAAAAATCTAACCAACTTAAAATTTCAAATAAATTTCCTTCACTTATTGCATTACTTGTTTTGAGATAAGACAAACAATATGTCTTAGGTACCTTTTTCTGCACAAAATGATAAATTGAAAGTCTTTATATAGATATCAAAGAGAGACATACATTCTTCACAAAAATGAAAACTACTCATCTAAAAGAAATTTTTGGAGTAACTTTGTGTCAGAAATTCAACTTTGCAAGACAGAAGCTGGCCAAAAATTTACAGAGAATAGGAGGCACCTTTATTTCTTTAAGAATGAAAGCTGGCAGTGAACAGTGGAAATTATGAATTTGATGTATATGTAAGTATTTAGAATACCAGTAAAACCTGCACATTTCTCAAACCTTTGGTCTTTTCATAATGTTATTCTTCTCGGTCAACCCCTTTCTAGAATCTGGAAAGATAGTATGGCCACTCTTTAAACCTTTTGGTATTCAAAGTGTCTGTTTGTAATTTGTTAGTTCTTTGGTTTATTAGTTTGTTCATTCGTTTGTTCATCCATCCATCCATCCATCCATCCATCCATCCATGCATCCATCCATCCATGCATCTGTCCCCTAAGTATTTATTGAGTTCTTGTTGTGTATCAGGAAGTATACTAGGCACAGAGTATATAAAACTGATTAAGATATGGTTCCTGTCTTGGAAGTTCTTTCAACATAGTGGGGAAACAGACATGCAATAAGAGAAAATCCATTGTTATATAGTAAAATTATGAACACATTGTTACGGGACAATAAAGAAGAAATTCATTAACAACCTGGGAGACTTGGGGAAGTCTTCACAAAGCAGATGACATTTGGGCTGTTGTTGATAATTGTCTTAAGTGCTACGTGGAATAAACAAGCAAATATAAGTAAATAAAAATAACCCTTTCCTTTCTAAACACTCAGAAATCTGCTGTGCCTCGAGCCAGAGGCCTGAAACTTGTGAATTATGGCTCAGAGACCTGTATTTTAATACGTGGGTGATGTGATTTTGATGGAGTTTCTTGGTTGAGCCTATATACCCCAAATGAAATATGCTTGGTTGTTTTGAAATATTAAAAGACTTTAAAATTCTGAATCAGACCTTAATTATGATGTGTGAAGAATGAGGAATATACTCCCTAGTTACTACCACCAATAAAGATATCTTGCTTTGCGGCTTTTGTAAGATAAATTTTATTGTATTTTGTAATTGAAATGTTCAGAGCTCTAACCCTTGATTTCTTGACCTTTTATATTAACAAAAAATATAGTATTTCTTTTTTAAAACAAGCTCAAGAAACTATTACCTAACTTTCTATGTGAAAGTCTTAACCTGAGGTATACAGTAAAACTGTCTTCTTTCTTTATTGGCTATTGATGGGTTTAGGTTTCCATAACATATAGATTTCTCTTTGTGTATCTCTCTAAGGGAATACAGTTTTAAAAATAATTAAAAAAAACAACAACAAAAAAACTGCTTAGTGAAACCTCATCTTTAACAGACAAAGCTGGTATAATAATTCTCTCATCTGTGCTTTAGGATAATTCAGATCCACTGTAAAGAGAAAAATCTTAATTTTATGCCTTGTCACCTTTCTTTCCCAGAAATTGAAGAGCTAGAGTGAGGAATACTTCTCTTTATTTTTAATGGGAATTTTTACACTAGAGATCAGAAGTTACCTCAGTTTGATAGTGTCTCATTTTTTAAACCCAGCCCTCTTTTGATAAACATAAAAGTCCCATGTTTTTTTAATGTTATTTGAAATTTCAAAACAAATCAAAGCCATAGTAATTTTAAAAGATAGTATTTTATGTTGATCATGAAAAATACATAGTATTATTTTATTTAATCTTTAATCCTTATTTTAAATTTATTTTTTATTTAAACAAATTGGCATTTATTTTATTTTGTTTTTATTTATATTTTTATTTCTTCCCAGAATTGCAGGGTGAACTTTAAGGATGCTTATTTGCTGCAAGTTGTTCTATTGAAGGTAGTGTGGGATGCAATGGTAAAACTTTGTTTTTAAACCACCATACCCTCTCCTTTTTCATTTTCTCAGTTCCTTTAAATGTATTATTTATCAGTAAAATTGAAAACATTTAAAAGATGAATGGATATATTTTTCTTATTTCATTTCCAAAATTCTACATCTCAGCCAGGGAATAAAGTGATCCTTTCCTTATTCATTGACTAAATTTGGTGTATGTGTCTAATGATTAAGGGGAAGAGGAATTTTTGATGGTAAAGAGAGTGGAAATTGTAGATTGAAAATAATACCAGGAACTGAAGAAAGAGGAGGTAGTAAAGGAAGACATTAGACCAGGCCTCGGCATCGGTAGGATGTGTGATACCACATCTATTAGGGATTGGGTGCAAAATGTCAAAGACTGACAGGGTGAGTACAGTTGTGATCTAGGAACAACTTGGAAGAAGATAGATGAAAAGGAAATGTTTGAGAAGTTTTCTTAAAAAAAAAAATAAAGTTTGCCTTATGATCTCAGGTAAGAAGGAGAATTTCTTTGTAGTTTCTTGGGAAACCATATACTGGTGCACTGTGTAAGCAAATGGCATTGAAAGTGACTCAGGCAGAGGTTTTTCCCAAAGGGAAAATATCTTAATATTTAATCTTAAAATTACTATATTATGGTAATTGAAAAATGCCCTTAATTTAGGCATTTTTGTATTGTAAAATTACTATATTATGGTCTTTGAAAAATCCCTTAATTTAGGCAAGTTTAAAGCAGAAATTCAAGGTCTTTCCCCACCCCCTCTTCCAGTCCCACTCATCTGCAGATATATGACCATATGTTATTATATTACATAAATGAAGTTATATGCCTCAATAATATTTTGTGTATATCTTTTGATGTCAGTACATTATTCTTTTAGTGTTTGCATGGTATTCTGTCATGTAGATGATGCTCCTATATTTAAGTAATCTCTTACTGATGGGCATTTTAGTTCTTTGAAAAATTTTTTACTCTAATTAAAAATGATTCTTGTTCATATCCCTGAGCAATTGTACAAGTGATTCTGCTGTGTAAATGCTTAGAATTGTAATTGTTGATTCTGTAAGCTTTGGATTTATAATTATGTTAGGTATTACACAACAAACCCAAAGTATTTTTGATTGGAGAACTGTGCTGGATTTGGAGATTTAGAGAGGAGGAGCTTGTTCTGGCTCTTTGAGGATATAACATCATTTTAAGGTCTTGGTTGTAGCTATATTGCTATATTTCATAAGATTGGGAAGAACTTTAGTTCTAATACTTTTCTAACTATACTTGTATGTGTCTTCAGAGTTTGAACCATATTTTGGATTCTGAGCAGTGTTTTTTATATAAGTAAATTTAAAGAAGCAAACATTTTAGGGTAGGTTTCTGGAAGATGTGAAAAGAAAACAAATTAATTTCCTTGTGATGTTAAATGTAAGCTCAAAAAACAAGCCTTCTTCGTATGTATTCCAAGCTCAATACCTCCCTCTAGTGGAGAAAAGAAAAACTTCCTCAGTTTCCAAAGTCCGTATGATTTTATTACAAACATACACACTCAAAACACAAATGTTGCAGGGATCCGGGCAGCTTTTGGTTTGATTATAAAGCAAATTCTGTAAAAAAAATTTTACAGTAAAATTTATTTGGGGGAAATCTAATTAATCTTCTTGTAACTTCATGAAATATTTTAGAATTTTCTTGTATCTTACAGCACACCATAGACTTGGTTTATATTGATAGAACCATGAATTTAAAACACATGTTTGAACATACATAAAGAATTGCAATTAATGTAACCAATGCCATGTACTCACCACCTATTTGTCATATTTGCTGCAGCATTAAAAATAAGTAATTGTTATGTCAGTGAAGCTAATTCTTTGAAAAACTTCCCCATTCTGCCGTCATCCTAGCCCCATCTGAAGATGGTGTATAATCGTCTGTCCACATAGACAGTTTATCATATTATTTTAGTATTTTGTAGTTTTTAAAAAATATACATAGAGTATCATAGAGAATGCATCTTTGTGTAATTACCTTTTTCACTTGTGTTTTTGAGATTTATCCAAGTTAATAAAGTAGCTTTGGTTCATTCAATTTAACCATATATGCCTATGCATATGCCATAATTAATTTATCCATTATTTAATTGATGGAGATTTAGGTTCTTTCCATATTTTCATTATTATAGATAGTGTTTCCTTGAACATACAAATGTTTTTATTTATGTGGTTATATATTTAGTGGATGTACAATAATTGGGAGGCAAAATATATGGCAAGTTATTTTACAAAGTGGTTGTACCAATTTGAGAGAAGAGTTTCTCTTCCCTCACAGCCTCTTTAACATTTGGTATTCAGATTTAATTTCTTTTGCAATCTGATGTGTGTGAAATTGAATCTTATTCTTGCTAAAACTTTTATTTTCCTGACATTCAACATTTTATGTTTATTGGCCATTATGTTTCCTTCTTTTTAAACTGCCAGTTTATATTTTTTTTCCCTTTTTTCTTTTGGATTGTTTATGTGTTTTAATTGATATATAGGAACTATTTATATATTTGATTACTAGTCCTTGGTTATATATATCCCCATTGCAAATATCATTTTTTTCTTTATGGTGATAGGGAGACAATTTACATTATCTTTGATATACAGTTTTAAATTTTAATGTAGTTGAATTTATAAGTCTTTTCCTTTATGGATAAAGCTTTTTATATCTTACATAATCCAAAGTCATAAAGAGGCTATATTTTTTATATATGTAATGTGAAATGGGATCTAATTTTATTTTTTCCAAATGGATAACCAAATGTCTCTGTATCAGTTATTTAATTGTCTCTTCTTTCACACTTACTGATTTATAATGCCATCTCTATCTTGTTCCTTTATTTCTAAAGTTTCATTCTTGGACCCTCTGTTCTCTTTTACACATTTGTCTATTTCTACATCAATACTAAATTGTTTTATTTACCAAGCTTTAGAGAAAGTCTTGAAATATTGTAGGGTAAGTCCTCTTTATTCGTAATCTTTTTTGGGCAGTGGTTATTCTTAGCCTTTTACTTCTTTGTAAGGGTTTGAGGGTTCTACCAAGAAGCTTTGCTGTAATTTTGATTGGAATTATGGATTAATATGGCATAAAATTGATATCCTTATTATATGAATTTCTTCTATTGTTTATCCTTTCATTTATTTGCTCTTATTTTCTGGGAGGTTTCCTCAAAAAAAAATTTTTTTTTAAGGAGGTACTGGAGATCGAATCCGAGACCTTGTATGTGTGAAGCAGGTGTTCAACCACTGAACTACACCTGCTCTGGTTTCTTTACCAGCCTTTCTGTTGAATATTTCATTTCTGCTTTTAGGTTTTCAATTTCCAAGATTTCTTATTTGTTTGTTGACTATACCATATTATAATATACCCTTCTTATTTCATGTTTGTAATATCTTAATTTAGCGCTTGGAATCTAAGTCATACATTTTTGAGGGTTTTTTTCCCCTCTCTTGATTGTTTTTATTTTCTCTTAAGTGTCTGGTTCCATTTGCTTCATAGTCTCTGAGTTTACATTAGAGTCTTTCCTCAAATATCTGGTGATCCTTGGCTGTGTGTTCATATTTAAAAATGAGATACTAAAGAGCTGAAGGGAAGCTCTTTCTATGTAGAACCCTTCAATTTAACTGGGAACTTTAAAATGCCAATAACTGTTGGTCTTTTCTCTTGGGTTGATAGTTTCCCCAGAAAATAATCTTCTACTCTCCTCTTTGCAGATGCTTTATGTGTAGGAGTCAGTGTTTTGGGAGCTGAGCAGGGAAAGAGGTCTGTGAGATTTCATTGCCACTATGTGGACTTTCACCTAATTCCCTAATTTTAAACAGGATGGCTCATCCTGACCTGACACACAGCTATGTCTGGTTCAAAACTTCCTAGTCTCTTTGGATCAAGCTCTCCAGTTAGTAAATACTTTCCCTTTTTCCAGGATGGGAAGGGCGTTTGTCAGGGAGGGAGCTGGCAGAGGGGACTATGAGGATATACCGATTTCTTACAGAGGCTTCCAGCAATGCTCCTGTATTCGTTTCCACCCCTTGCCTTGTCTTCAGAGGTAACTGATGCTTTCAATTTCCAAGCTTTTATGGGTGTGAATCATTTTGCTACTAGGCTTCTTCCTTTTTAAGTATTTAGAAAAGTTGACAAAGCTGAAATGTAAGCCACTTATCACTTGTCTATTTGCTTTCAGTGTTCCAAATTTGCTTTTTTTTTTTTTTTTTAAGATTTATTTTATTTATTTATTTCTCCCTACCCTCTTGTTGTTTACATTTGCTGTGTCTGTTTGTTGTGTGCTGGTCTTCTTTTTCAGGAGGCACCAGGAACCGAACCTGGGACCTCTCATGTGGGAGGGAGGCGCCTAATCGCTTGAGCCACTTCAGCTCCCTGCTTTGTTGTGTCTTTCATTATGTTTTTCTCTTCGTGTCTCTTGTTGTGTCATCTTATTGCGTCAGCTTGCCACACCAGCCCATTGTGTCAGCTTGCTGTCTTGCTCGTCTTCTTTAGGAGGTACCGGGAACCGAACCCAGGACCTCCCATGTGGTAGGTGGGAGCTCAATTGCTTTTTTTTCAAATTTGCTTTTGGCATTTGTTGGCTGTCATTTTCTCCATCATTCATTTTTTATTATTTTATTTTCATTTACGTTAGGTTTCAGGAGCAAGCAGAGATGAATGGATATGTTCAGTCCACTCTTTAACTGGTTATGTCTCCTTTCTGCTCTTTCTAACTTACGGTATCATAGACCTATAGTTTCAATTTTCATCTCATGAGTTATTGATTTACTGAATATTTTTAGTATTAAAAAGTATTTTATAGTGTGAAGCTGTTGTGAGGACTTTTCTTCTATTCCTTGAGTTTTGAGGTTTTTTTTTTTCTTAAATGAGCTCTTTTTCTTTTGTGTGTTGTGTCCTTTTTCTCTTTTTTAAAATTTTTGCATCATTTTTATGTTTGTGTAGTGGCTATATCATTTCTTTGCACCTTCCTGATACTTAGGTGACTTTATTTAGATTTATATTTGCTGTGAAACAGTGTGAGTTTTTATCTTTTTTACTAGTTTGTTTTTCCCTTTGAAATTCTATTAGAGGGCTGGGTATTTCTTTCTTTTCTGTAGGCTCAGGAAATGGTGGCAAGGCAGCAAGGGCTCAGCTGATGTGGTAGGTGATCCTAGGTTCCGTCCCATTTGAGATTTATTAAATGTCTTATACTATCTTGTTGGAGGTTCTATACTATTGTGTGTGCGTGTGTGTGTGTGTTTGTGTGTGTTAGGGAATAGTACTTTTGAGCTTTGTATTGTTTTCTCAATTCATTGTGTAGCCCCTTCTACTTTTATCAAATGAAAAGAAAGAAGGAAGAAAAAAGAAAGTAAACATAGTGGAAAACAGGAAACACATTCCACTTTAGATAGTATGTTATCTGTTGCTGAATCAATGAATTATTTTGTACATTTGAATATTTGCTCTATGGTCAAGATGTCAAACCAGGACTTAAAATGATGAAGAAAGAAATGAACTATGTTGGTATTTCTTAGAATGTCCCAAAAACTACTAGTCCATTGGATGTTAATGGTTGTTCCCTTTAAAAACAGTTTCCCTGGTCAAACTTGTTTGAAAACACTTTCTTTGTAATAGAACTTTCATAATCTATAATATAATGATGTGTATTATGAGTATCCAAAATATAAATAAGTATATAACATTTCATATTTTATTTGACATAGGAATTGCCTTTTAATGGATGGTCTTGTGGGGCTAGGAGGTTGTGAAATTTGTAATTTGCTTGATTAAATAATCTCTAAGGCTTTTCTAGTCCCAAAGCCCTATAGTTCCCTAATTCCAAAATTCTTTTGTATAGCTGCTCTCTCCTTAAAAATAGTCTCTTTTGAGAGCTTTAAAAATTCATCTGAGAGAAAAGGTTTTATTTAGAGAGTAATGGGTTTTAAGCATGGTCCTTTAATACCTAATAACCTCATTTCAATGAGGAGGCTGCATTCATACCTTTCTGATGATAGCTGTTGAAGTATTGCATAGAGAGGAATAGGGAAGGGTAGATCTGGTTTGGCTGCAGAAGCTAGACTAATTATAGCAGAATGCTTACTCTGAAAACTATAGAGCTTTTAGAATGTATGTTTTTACTGTTGTCATTTGGTTTGGTGCCAACTTAGAGTTTATTTATATTTGTATTTTTTTTTAAAGATTTTAAGTGTGTGGTTTATAGAAGCAATGAAAGAAAATCTCTATCAACTTATAGACATGCAGGAAAAACAGGACACTTTGCACCATTTTGAGAACAAGGAAATTTTGATACCATTCAAAGAGAGCAAAACAACTTCAGCCTATTTTAAACTGATTTGAAGGCATGTACTTGAGTATTCATATGACTGTGGAAATCGGCACCTGCTTTGGTTGATCACCCCACAGGTCTAAGGTCCACGAGTGAAAAGTTCAGTGAAGGTTGTCCCTTGCAGAAGCAGTTTAGTTGAAGTTATGCATCTCATATTTATTAAAAAAGATTTTGGAGTAGAATGCCTTTTAGTGTGTAAATTTATGAACTAAAGGAGTCAGTAGCATAGGCCAGTATACTATAATGGAAGAAATACCCCAGAGCTGGAAACAACGGAAAAAAATGAGTTTTTAGATTGGTCTGTGGGTTTTTTTAAAAAATTGGACTGCGATGTTTGCAGAGTGGTGAACTATGCAACAATCCATGTATATATATATAAATATATATAAATTATATTTTTAATTTTTAATTTTGAAACATTTTCAAACTTAAAGGACAGTTACAAAAATAATGCAAACCCCATACAGAGAAATCCAACATACCCCTAAGCCACCACCCCCAAATACCTAGATCCACCAATTTTAATGTTTTGCTATCTTGCTATATCATTCTATCCATCTATTCATTTACTTTTCTATCAGTCCATTTTTTGAACACTTGAATGTAGGTTGTATACATCATACTCCTTTAACATTTGATACTTATATTTACATTTCCTAAGAACAAGGATATTCACTTATATAACAACTTTAAGTTCATTTATCAAGTTCAAGCAATTTAACATTGTTATAAAGCGTATGGTCTATATTCCAAATATTTCAGATGTCCCAATAATGTCAATTTGAGTCTTTTCTCCTCCCTTGCTGGATTCCATTCAGGACCATGAATTGCATTTATTGTCATTGTCTCTTAAGTTACTCTTTCTTTTTTAAAGGTGGGAACATATATATAACAAACTTTCCCATCTCAACCACTTGCATTTAGTGGGAAAAATCACATTCACAATATGTGGTACGCCATCTTCCATTGCTAAAACTTTCCTGTTTTTCCAAACAGAAGCCACACACCCATTTTGCATTAATTCCCCATTTCCCCTACACCTCACCCCTGGCAACTTATACTCTCATTTCTTTCTTTATGAGATTGCATATTCTCTGATATTTTCTTTGTAGTTTCCTTGGGGCTTAAATTTAACCCCCTTATCTATGACAATTTCGTTTGCTTTGTTACCAACTTAGCTTCACTAATATACACAAACTATGTTCCTATACTGCTCTGTCTCCCCACCTTTATGTAATACTTGTCACAAATTACAAAACCACTGGTTTATCATTATATTTTATGTATTTGCCTATTAGATCCTATAGAAGTAAAAAGTGGAGTTACAAATCAAAAATACAATAATAGCGCTGGTATTTATATTTACCCATGTCATTACCCTCACCAGGGCTCTTTATTTCTTCATGCGGCTTCGCTCTGTTATCTGTTGTCCTTTCATTCGAAACTGCAGAACCCTCCTTGGCATGTCTTGTAGTGCTGGTCTAATGGTGATGAACACCTTCAGCTTTTGTTTATCTGGGAATGTCTTAATCTTTCCCTCAATTTTGAAAGACAGTTTTGCTGGATATAGAATTCTTGAATTCTTCCCACTTCCATGGTTTCCAACGAGCAATTGGCACTTAGTTTTCTTGAGGACCCCTTGTATGTGACATCTTGCTTCTCTCTTACTGCTTTCAGAATTCTCTCTTTATCTTTAGTATTCATTAGTCTGAATATATGCCACAGTGTGAGGTTTTTGGGTTTATCCCATTTGGAGTCCACTGAGCATCCTGGATGTGTATATTCATGTCTTTCATTAACTTTGGGAAGTTTTCAGCCATTATTTCTCTGAATATTCTCTCTGCCACTTTCTCTCCTTTCTTTCTGGGACTTGCACAATGCATGTATGGGTACATGGTATACATGATGGCATCTCACAGAAGTCCTCAGGCTTTGTTCACATTTCTTCATTCTTCTTTCTGGTCTTCAGCCTGAATGATTTAAATTTTCTTCAAGTTCACCGATTCTTTTGACAGCTCCAATTTGCTATTGAACCCTCTAGTGAATTTTTAATTCAGCTTTGCTTGATTCCTTTTCATTTCTATCTCTTTCCTGATATTCTGTTTGTTCTTATTTATAATTTTCCTGATTTCCTATAGTTTTTTTGTCCATATTTTCTTTTAGCTTTTTGAGCATATTTAGGATCAAAATTTAAAAGTCTTTGTCTGGTATATCCTAGGTCTGGTGCTCCTCATTGATGGTTTCTAATGCTTTAATCTTCTTCTTTGCTTGGGCCATCACTTCCTATTTCTTTGTATGTTTTATAATCTTTTGTTGCAACCTTGATATTTTGATATTTTAATGTGTTATTGCTGGAATTTAGATTCTGTGGTGTCTGTTCTTAAAGTTTGTATCCAGGTGGTGTTATGACCAAGTTTTCCTTGAATGCAAGCAGCTACCAAAAAAAGAAAACACTTTTCCCAGTCTTTGCAGATAGACTGGTACAAGTGCTCTCCATTAGAGCTTATTCATATAATGACTTTAAAAAACAGCTATAGGCCAAAGCGTAGAGTCCTCCCTGATTCTGCAGACACCAGTTCCTTCCCCCAGACAGCATGACTTGACTGCTCTCCCACAGCATTCTGAGGAGAATTCTGTGAGCTGCCTTCTACAAGCAGGGCAGGTTTTGGGACAGCGAGTCTCTTAGGCCACCACCATACAGATTGGGCCAGACATACATGCTTCCAGCATGTGCACGAGGGCTGCTCTGTTCCCTCTGGAATATAGGCTGGCTGTGTACCAAGCTGGTGAGGGGTGGGGGTTTGGCCTTTATTAGAGAAGTTTTACGTTTACAGAAAAATCATGCATAAAATGCAGCATTCCCACTGCACCACCAATATCTTACATTGGTGTGGAACATTTGTTACAATTTATGATAGCACATTTTTATAATTATAGTGTAGTTCCATGAATAAAAAAAAAATTAATTCTATTATCATTTATAGAATCTAACATGTCCCCTTTTAATCATATTTAGATACTTATTTCAGTGCTGATGATTACACTTACAGTGTTGTGCTACCATCACCACCATCCATTACCTAAACATTTCCATCATTCCAAATAGGAACCCTGTACATTTTAAGCCTTAACTTCCCATTTCCTATACCCACCCTGTTCCCTAGTAACCTATATTCTAGATTCTGACTCTATGAATTTGCTTATTCTAATTGTTTCAAAATAGTGAGGTCGTACAATATTTGTCCTTTTGTGTTTGTATTTCACTCAACATGAGGTCTTCAAGGTTCATCCAAGTTCTTGCATGTATCAAGACTTCATTCGTTTTTATGGCTGAATACTATTCCATTTTATGTATATACCACATTATATTTTTCCTTTCATCAGTTGATGGACACTTGGGTTACTTCTATCTTTTGGCAATTGTGAATAATGCCGCTGTGAACATTAGTGTGCAAATAACTGTTCAAGTCCCTTCTTTCAGTTCTTTTGGGTATGTACTTTGTAGTGGGATTGCTGGGTCATATGATAGTTCTATACTTAGCTTTCTGAGGAACCAGCAAACTGTCTTCCACCCTGGCTGCACCATTTTAAATTGCCACCAGCAATGAATTAGTGTTCCTATTCCTTTGCATAATCTCCAACACTTTTTATTTTCCTTTTTTTTTAATAGCCATTCTGGTGGGTGTGAAATGTTATCTCATTGTAGTTTTGATCTGCATTTCCCTGATGGCTAATGATGTTGAGCATCTTTTCATGTGCTTTCTGGCCATTTGTATATCTTCTTTGGAGAAATGTCTGTTCATGTCTTTTGCCCATTTTTAATTGGGTTCTTTGTCTTTTTGTTACATTAAATATTTCTTTATATAGTCTGGATATAAATCCTTTATTGGATATGTGGTTTCCAAATATTTTCTCCCATTGTGTAGGTTGTTGCTTTACTTTCATGACAAAGTCCTTTGAGGCACAAAAGTTTTTAATTTGGATGCATTCCCATTTACCTTTCTTTTGTTGGTTGTACTTTGGAATTAAATTCTAGGAACCACTGACTAACACGAGGTCCTGATGATACTTCCCTATGTTTACATCTAGGAGTTTGAGAGTTCTGGCTCTTAAATTTAGTTCTTTGATCCATTTTGAACTGAATTTTGTATATGGTGTGAGGTAGGGGTCCTCCATCTTTTTTTTTCAAATGGAGATCCAGTTTGTCCAGCACCATTTGTTGAAGAGGCTATTCTTTCCCAATTGAGTAGTCTTTGCCACCTTGTCAAAAATCAGTTGGTCATAAATATGAGGGTTGATTTCTGAACTCTCCATTCTATTCCATTGGTCTATATGTCCTTGTGCCCGTACCATGCTGTGCTTTCATTTCTGTGGCTTTGTAATAAGATTTAAATTGGGAAGTATGAGTCCAACTTCATTATTCTTTTTCAAAATGGCTTTAGCTGTTTGGGGCCCCTTACCTTTCCATATAATTTCTCTCTCTCTCTCTCTCTTTTTTTAAAGTACTGGGGCCGGGGATTGAACCTGGGACCTTGTATGTGGGAAGCTGGTGCTCAATCACTGAGCTACATCGGCTCCCCTGAGTTGGTTTTTGTTTGTTTGTTTTGTTTTTACAAGGTACTGGGGATTGAACCTGGAAACTCCTGTGTGGGAAGTGGGCACTCAACTGCTTGAGCTATATCTGCTCTCTCCATATAAATTTAATGATTGGCTTTTCCATTTCTGCCAAGAGGTTGTTGCAATTTTGATTGGGACTGCATAGAATCTATAAATCGCTTTGAGTAGTATATACATCTTAATGATGTGTAGTCTTCCAATCCATGAGCACAGAATATCCTTTCATTTGTTTAGGTCTACTTAACTTCTTTTTTATCACCCTTATTTTCTTTTAGCAATGTTTTGTAGTTTTCCTATGTACAAGTCCTTTACATCCTTGGTTAAATTTATTCCTAGATATTTGATTCTTTTAGTAGTTATTGTGAATGAAAAAAAAAATTTTTTTTGTTTGTTTGTTTACTTCCAATTGTTCATTGCTTGTGTAAAGAAACACTACTGATTTTTGGGTGTTGATCTTTTGCCCTGCCACTTTGCTGAATTCATTTATTAGCTCTAGGTGTTTTTTTTTTGTTTTTGTTTCCAAGATTTTCTTTATATAGAATCATATCATCTGCAAATAGGGAAAGTTTTACTTCTTTTCCAATTTGGATACCTTTTATTTCTTTTTCTTGCCTAATTTCTCAGGCAAGAACTTCCAGTACAGTGTTGAATAACAGTGGTGACAGTGGGCATCCTTGTCTTGTTCCTGATCTTAGAGGGAAAGCTTTTAGTCTTTTACTACTATGTAGGATGTTAGCTGTGGGCATTTCATATATGCCCTTTATCATGTCCAGGAAGTTTCCTTTTATTACTTGTATCCTAAGTGGTTTTTTTTTTATTTTTATCAAGAAAGGGTGCTTTAGTTTGTCATATTTTTCTGCATCAATGAGATGAATATGAGTTTTTCTTTTTTCCTTCATTCTCTTAAAGTGGTGTATTACATTAATTGTTTTTCTTATGTTGGACCAATCTTGCATACCAGGGATAAATCCCACTTGATCATGGTGTACAATTCTTTTAACATGCTGTTGGGTATGGTTTGCTAGTATTTTTGTGGATCATATACTGTAGTAGTTTTCTTTTTCTTTTACTTCTTTAATTTTTTATTTTTATTTTTAAAGAAGCTTGAGATTACATAAATGTTACATCAAAAATATAGGGGATTCCCATATACCCTACTCCCTCCCCCTCCTACACTTTCCTCCATTAACAACATCTTTCATTAGTGTGGCACATTTGTTACAATTGATGAACACATATTGAAGCATTGCTACTAACCATGGGCTATAGTTTACATTATAGTTTACGCTTTGCTCCACACAATTTTATAGTTTTGACAAAATATATAATGGGCTGAACCGTCATTGCAGTGTCATGCAGGATAATTCTAGTGTCCCCCAAATTCCCCCATATTACACCTATTCTTCCCTCTCCTTCTCCTCAGAACCTGTGGTTCCTTTATATCAATGATATAAGTTCTTCCATTGCTAAAATAATAGTAAGTATATATAGTATACTAATAATAAGTCTACTTTCATCCATTGTTCATTCTCCAATTTTGGGATTTTGGGATGGTGATGCCCACTCTGTTTCTGATTGAAAGGGGCTTAGATCCCATGGGGCAGATGGATGGAACTGTCTTGCTTGCAGCGGTAGATACTCTCTGTTTTTTGGCATGGGTGTTGTCCATCATCATCTTGTTTTTAGTTGTCCTGGGTGAGTCCAATGGACTGGAGAGTAGGTGTTGCAACTCTGCTGAGATACAGGGCTCAACCGGCATATGAGCAGACTTGAGATTTAAGTCTCTGGGACATATAATTAACAAGTATAGTTCTAATGATAGGTTCAAATAAAAGGGGCAGAAGAGCCATGTGTAGGGAAATTATAAATGAGCCTAACTCTGATACATTGGGGAGCATATATTCCAAACTAAGGCTGGCCCACTGACAAAGTACCAAATTCCTGAGATTATCTGCCATGCTTATAGTGTCTAGATGTCTCTAGAGCCCTCAGTAGCACTGTTTACAGTGGCAGTCAAAGAGATCCTGCTGGGACGTGCATAAGCGTAACCTCTGGAATGATCTCCCAACTCATTTTGAAATCTCTTAGCCGTAAAAACTCATTTGAATTTAATATTCCCCCCTTTTGGTGAAAGTCATTTTCCAGATGCATTGCTAATGATCCCTTGGTGCCAGGGAGGCTTATTCCTGGGAGTCATGTCCCATGCCAGGGGGAAGGTAGTGTGTTTATATGCTGAGTTTGGCTTAGAGAGAGGCCTGTAGTAGTTTACTGAGATAGAAGAATTGGGAATTTGAGACCATGAGTTGAAAGTTTTGATGGATATAGAAATCTACATTGGGCGTAATTCTCCCTTGGAACACTGAAAACATTTATCTTCTAAAAAGTTGCTGTTGAGAATTCTGAATCCATTCTGGTGTCTGAGACTTTGTGTATGATTAAACATGTTTTTCTTTTAAAGTTGGTGGGCAAAATGTATGCCCTTCAGTTTTAGAAATTATCTTGAATTATTTCATTAAGATTTATTCTCTTCCTTTTTGACTGTTCTACTTTCATAGAACCCCTTATATTAGTTGAATTCTGGATTTTCTGGTGTGGTCCACAAGTTTTATTCTATTTTCTCTCCTACTGTTGTTCTCACTTTCTTTTTCCTCTGTTTTCTTGGGTGTTTCCTACAGTTCACCTTCTAATGCTTCTTTTCATTTTATTTTTCATTTCTACTTTCATGTTTTTAATTTCCAGGATCTATTTTTTGTTTCCTGAGTGTTTCCTTTTTATAGCATGCTATTTTTGCTTTGTCTCTTTTAGGATATATTGAGATATAATTCACATACCATAAAATGCACCCTATTAAAATGTTCAATGCAGTGATTTCTAGTATATTCAGAGTGGTACACCCATCACTACCATCTCATCTCAGAACATTTTCATCACCCCATACAGAAACTTTGTATCCATTTGCAGGCCCTCTCCATTTCCCCATTTCCCAGTTCCTGGAAACTACTAATCTACATTCTGTGTCTTGGATTTCCCTATTCTGTACATTCAATGGAATAATTCAATATGCAGCCTTTTGTGTTTGATTTCTTACACTTAGCATGATGTTTTCAAGATTCATCCATGTTGTAACTTGTATTAATACTTCACTTCTTTTTAATGGGCAGATAATATTCCATTATATGGATATACCATATTTTTTATTCATCAGTTGTTGGACTATGGGTTGTTTCCACTTTTTGACAATCATAATTAATGCTAATGCAAACATTTGTATTCAGTTTTTTGTATAAACATATGTTTTCAGTTCTCTTGGATATGTACCTAGGAATGGAATTGCTGGGTCACATGGGTAATGTTTAATCTTTTGAGGAGTTGCTGGATTCATTTACAAATTGGCCACCATTTTACATTCCACCAGCAATGTATGAGGGTTTAAATTTCTCCACATTCTTGTCAACACTTTTTTAAAAAAGATTTATTTTATTTATTTATTTCTCCCCACTCCCTCTATGGTTTGTACTTGCTGTGTCTGTTCGTCTTCCTTATTTCATTAGGAGACACTGGGAGCCAAACCTGGGATCTCCCATGTGGGAGGGAGGTGCCTAATCACTTGAGCCATCTCCACTCCCTGCTTTGTTGTGTCTCTCATTGTGTTTTTCCTCCCTGTGTCTCTTGTTGTGACATCTTGTTGCTTCAGCTCACCACACCTGCCCATCGTGTCAGCTCGCTGTCTTCTTTAGGAGGCACCAGGAATTGAATCAGAGGCCTCTGATGTGGTAGGCGGGAGCTCAATCACTTGAGCCACATCCACTTCCCTCTTGGCAACACTTTTTATTGTCTGTCTTTATATGAAATTTATTACTTAGTATTTGATGCTTTTAGTTGCTTTTGTAAATGGATTTTTTTTCTTGATTTTCTCTTCAGATTATTCATTACTAGTATATAGAAACATTACTTATTTTTGTTTATTAATCTTGCTCTCCACCACTTTGTTGAATTCTTTTATTAGGTCTAGTAGCTTTTTTGTGGATTTTTCAGCGGTTTCTATATATAGGAGCATGTGATCTGCAAATTGGAAAAGTTTTATTTCTTCCTTTCCGATTTGGATCCCTTTGATTTCTTTTCCTTGCCTACCTTCTCTGGCTTGAACTTTCAGTACAATGTTGAATAACAGTGGTGACATTGTTTGTCTTATCTTGTTCCTGATCTTAGCTTTATCAGTCTTTCATCATTGAGAATGTTTTTAGCTGTGG
>JAQZBX010022072.1:0-31834 GCA_029593785.1 Cabassous unicinctus | reverse complement strand
GGGAGGGAGAGGGAAGAATAGGTATAAAATGGGGGAATTTTTGGGACATTGGAATTGTCCTGCATGACATCATGACACTGCAATGATGGATACAGGCCATTATATATTTTGTCATAACCTAAAAAATTGTGCAGGATAGAGTGCAAACTATAATGTAAACTATAGTCCTTTGTTAATAGCAATGCTTCAATATGTGTTCATCAATTGTAACAAATGTACTACACTAATGAATGATGTTGATGATGTGGGAAAGTGTTGGAGCAGGAGGGGGTGGGGCATATGGGAATCCCCTATATATTTTATGTAACATTTATGTAACATAAATCTTATTTTAAAATAAAAATTTAAAAAACCTCCCAACAAAGAAAAGCACAGGAACAGATGGCTTCATAAGTAAATTCTCTCAATTGTTCTTAGACTCTTCCAAAAAATTGAAGAGAAGGGAACATACCTAACTCATTCTATGAAACCAACATGCCTTAATACCAAAGCCACATAAAGATGTGAGAAGAAAATTACAGACCAATCACTCTAATGAACATATATGCAAAAATCCTCCATAAAAAAACTTGCAAATCAAATCCAACAACACATTAAATGAATTATACACCATGATCAAGTGGGTTTTATCCCAGGTATACAAGGATAGTTCAACATGAGAAAATCAATTAATGCAATACACCACATTAACAGATTGAAAGAGAAAAATTACACAATCATCTCTATTGATGAAGAAAAGGCATTTGACAAAATTCAGCATCCTTTGATGAAAACACTTGGAAAGATTGGAATAGTAGGAAACTTCTTCAACATGATAAAGGGCAAAAATGAAAAACCACAGCTAACATCATACTCAATGGTGAAAGGCTACAAGATTTCCCTCTAAAATCAGGAACAAAACAAGGCTGCCCACTGTCACCACTCTTATTCAACATTGTGATAGAAGTTCTTGCAAGAGCAGTTAGGCAAGAAAATAAATAAAATGCATCCAAACTGGAAAGGAAGAAGTAAAATTTTCACAGCAGATGACATGATCCTATATGTAAAAAGCCCTGAAAAATCTACAACAAAGCTATTAGAGCAAATAAACTAGTTCAGGAAAGTGGCAGGATATAGGATCAATATGGAAAGATCAGTAGTGTTTCTATATACTAGTAATGAGCAATCTGAGGTGGAAATCAAGAAAACATTCCACTTATAATAGCAACTTAAAGAATCAAATATCTAGGGAAAATTTATCTAATGATGTAAAGGAATTATACACAGAAAACTATACTTCTTTGCTAAAAGAAATCAAATAAGACCTAATTAAATGGAAGAACATTCCATATTCAGGAATAGGAAGACTAAATATCATTGAGATGTCAATTCTACCCAAATTGATTCAATGCAATCCCAATAAAAACTCCAACAGCATTATTTTCAGAAATGGAAAAGAAAATTATCAAATTTATCTGGAAGGGTAAAGGGCCCCAAACAGCTTAAAACATCTTGAAAAGAATAATAAAGTTGGAGGACTCACACTACCTGACATTAAAGCATATTACAAAGCTACAGTGGCACAAGGATAAACTTATTCACAAATGGAACTGAATTGAGAGTTCAGAAATAGATCTGCACATCTTTGGCCAACTGCTATTTGGCAATGCTGCCATGTCCACTCAACTGGGACAGAATAGTCTTTTCAACAAATGAAGCTGGGAGGACTAGCTATCCATATCCAAAAGAATTAATGAGGCTCCATATCTCATGACCTAAACAAAAAAATAATTCAAGATAGATCAAAGACCTAAATATAAGAGCCAGGACCACAAAACTCTTAGAAGATAATGTAGAGAAGCATCTACAAGATCTTGTGGTAGGCAATGGTTTCAGAAACTTTAATCCTAAAGTACAAGCAATGAAAGAAAGAAGGGATAAATGGGACCTCCTCAAAAACAATTGTGCTTCAAAGCAGTTTGTCAAAAAAAAAAAATGAAAAGACAACCTTCTCAATGGGAGTAAATAGTTGAGAACCACTTATCCAATAAGGGTCTAATTTACAGCATTTATAAAGAAATCCTACAACTCATTAATAAGAAGACAACTCAATTAAAAGATGGGCAACATTCTAGAAGAGACACTTTTCCAAAGAAGAAATACAAATGGCTAAAAAGCACATGAAAAGATGCTCAACATTCACTAGCCACTAGAGAAATGTAAATCAAAACTACAATGAGATGTCATTTCATACCTACTAAAGTGGCTGCTATTTAAAAAAAATAAAATAAAAAACAAAAAACAGAAAACTACAAGTCTTGGAGAGGATGTGGAGAAAGAACATTCATTCACTGCTGGTGGGAACAAAGAATGATGCAGCCACTGTGGAGGACAGTTTGGTGGTTCCTCAAGAAGCTAAATATAGAACCGCCATATGATCCCACTACTAGGTATATACCCAGAAGAACTGAAAGCAGGGACATGAACAGATATATTCACATCAATGTTCATGGTGGCATTATTCACTACTGCCAAAAGATGGAATCAACTCAAGTGCCCATGAACAGATGAATGGATAAATAAAATGTGGTATATACATATGATGGTATATTATTCAGCTGTAAGAAGGACTGAAGTGCTGACACATGCTACAACATGGATTAACCTCTAGGACCTTATGTTGAGTGAAATAAGCCAGACACAAAATGACAGATATTGCATGATCTCACTAAGTACAGTGATGTGAGTGTCATTAGCAATGCTGAAATGTGTGTGTGAATGTGGTTGAAAGGAGAGAATTTAATTGTACATGTAGCTAGAAGGAGAGCTAGAGGATAAAATGGGGGACTGTATAACAGTGAACTCTGGTGTGGCAGATTGTGGTTAATAATACAAATATAATAATGTTCTTATAACAAAGATATATCACTACAGGACGTTGACAGTGGAGTGATATATGGGGAACAATGCACCTTAAGCTTACTACTATGGGATATAAATGTATTCTTGTTGTCATAGGTATGTTTTATGGATAGGTAGAGGTCCACACAGTAGCTAAAAAAAAGATTAAACACTTCCCTCCTCAGGAAGTCCTACTATTTTCTCAAATAAGATGGCAAAAAACTCTCAAATGTATGTCTTGCCAAATGAAAGAAAACAGGCCAATAAGCCAAGCCCTTGATCTTAATGCTTGTACTTATGAACCTTATTCCTGTAATAATGAAACTAAGCCTAATTATAATTAATGCCTAAGAGTTACCTCCTGAAAACCTCCTCATTACTCAAACATGATCTCTCTAAGCCAAACTCTGCAAATAAACTCACTACCTTCCCCCTGACAAGGGACATGACTCCCAGGGATGAGCCTCTCTGGCACCAAGGTATTATTACCAAGCATTAATCAGTGATGCATTCGAAAAAAGACCTTGACCAAATGGGGAAATATTAAAACAGAATGTTTATGCCTAAGAGATTTCAAAGTGAGTTGGTAGGTCATTTTGAAGGTTACGCTTATGAAGGTCTCAGGCAGATTTCATAAACTGCCACAGTAAACAAAGCCGCAAACAAAAGTGCTCCCAAGGGTCCTAGGGACATCTGGACACCACAGGCAAGCCACTTGGCCTCATGAAATCAATACCCGTCAGCAGCCCCTACTTGGGAATATATGAAATCTATTTCCCCCATACTTATTTATAATTCCCCTAATCTTGATTCTTCTACTCCTTTTATTTGAACTTTAATTTTCAATGTACCTGTTAAGTCTGAGAGATTTAAATGTTCAGCTGAGCCCTGAAACCCAGCAGAGTTGCAGCCAACTCCTACACTCCAGTTCTTCAGGCTTGCCCGGGACAACTAAAAAAATAATGATGATGGACAAGTCCCATCCCCAAAACAAGAAGTATCTTCAATTTAAAGCTAAACAATTCTTTTTCTCTGTTCCATAATATCTACGTCCCCTCTCAGCCTGAAGCAGTCAGAGCAGACATCATCCCAAATCCTTCAAGATTGAGGATTGAACAAAAATAAGGGGGGAGGGTAACCATAGACCCAAAGCAGATTTATTGTTATTGTAGTTATTATCTTGTGTTAATGGAGTAACTCATAACATTGATATAATAATTAAAAATATCTTCCATCAGTGGAATGTAAGCACCTATCATTAAGAGGAAATGTTCTTTTATGTGACTTGCCAGAAGCCAGTATGTCATTTGTATTTTTTTTCTAAGCTGTTCAAAGATCCCTAACTAATTATAAACATGTGAAGAAGCATTCCTTTACACAAAACATTTTCTAATGGGAACAAGGTCATGTTGAAATCCCACAGAATTTTGAATTATTGTCAAAACATTAGAGAAACTGGTATGTAACCTATAAATGCACAGGCTTTCACATTAATGAAATTGTTTGCAATTTGTTTCAAAATGTTTCCTATATTTTTATGGGCTTTATCTACCTATTAATTAAATTAGGCTGGGGATCTTCTTCAGTTAATATCCACTCAAATACCATGCACACATTTCTCTTCTGTGATATCACATTATTTCAGAATTCACAATGATTCTTATGGAGAAGGGGTTTCCATGGGGAAATTTCTCTTTTGTCTTTAATAATGAGATGCAGATTGTTGATTAAGCAAGACAACTAAAGCTTTTATTAGGGCAGTTTTGATACAGGTTTGTTTTCCTTCCAAGTCATAAGAATTCCATTTAATTTAAAAAAATCTACTGCTTTCACAGTTCATGCCTCTAGTTTCCTCTTCTTTTATTGCTCATGTTTAGAAATACTGAGCACAACATGGCTGTATTTTCAAAAATGTGTGAGTACATCTTGATTTTTTAATGTATAAAATCTGTTCAATTTTATCTCCACTAAGTAGGTACATTTCCAAGAAGAAAAGTGTATCAGTCTGCAGCTACATCTAAATAATTGTGCTCCAATTGCTAAACATCAGTAGGTGGCCCAGTTAGTATCAGCAGTGCATTATACAGCTGCCCAAAACTTCTGAGGTAGTGACTTGAAATGCAAAGTAAATAGCAGTGGAAACAGACGTTAACAGTCAACACTAAGAGCTCTCCCCACTCTGTACTGTCCAGAGGATAAGCAATTATTTCTTATAAAAAATTTTGTTCATCTTGCAAAATGCCAAAAGCATGCCTTTTAATTTAGAGTAATTTAATTTAATTTCTAACATTTCAACACAAATGGCTTTAAAAATAAAAAGGAACAAAGTAATTACATTTAATTTCATGGTTTCAGATTCCTAAAAGCCATGGTATTCTCTTGTGTAATTGAAAGCTTCCATTAAGAGGGGGATAAAACCTGTGAAACTTTTACCCTTCTTTTGGAACAAAAACAGAAGAATTTATGCTGCCAATCTATTGAATATTTACTAGGAAAGAGGTCTGTGGTGATTTTGTGCTACTAAGGAATGTAGAAATCATTCAAAATTGAAGTAAGTCCTAATTCTGTTGGAAGAATGCCTCAGAATTTCTTCCTTAATAGTTCAACTTGAAAAAAAAAAAAAACTTGGGAACAAGAATAGTCTGATTTTGAATGAATGGTGACAACTCACAGAATAGAACACTGTTAGATTCTGAATCTAGGAGAATAAGACCAGAAATAGATTAATAGGTCATTGGCTATAGACCTTAAAATATCATCTAAAAACCTTCATTTCTATTATTACATTGCTATAGGAAAGCCCAAGTAAACTTTAAGAGTCTGTATTAGTCAGGGATCGCCAGGGAAACAGAACCAACAGGAGACAGATATTAGTAGATAGAATGGCAAGTGTGAAATCCGTAGGGCAGGCCACAAGCTGGTAACTATGACAAAAGTTTTCAATCAATTCCCCAGGAGAAGATGGCTGAAGTAGGGATGGAATTCCACCTTCTGACTACTCAGATCATCAGTTCTCCCTTCAAGGCCATCAGCTGATTAGATGAGACTTCTCTCACTGCTGAAGGCAATCTCCTTTGTTGATTGTAGATGTAATCAGCCATAAATGCAATCAAGTTACCAGTGATTTATGTCCTTGAAGTATCCACACAGTAACAACCAGGCCAATGCTTGCTTGACCAAACACTTGGACACCAACCTAGCTAAGCTGACACATGGACTTAAACATCACAGTCAGTCAGCTGCAGGCCTCCTTCTCAGCCTGGAACATACGTCCTCTAAGGATCCCTTTTTCATCCACTGAAATATTCCTGATCATTTTTCAAGGCTTAACTGAAATTCATACTTCCTAGCAAGGTATCCCCCATCATTCCATTTGGAATTAACCACCACTCTACATTTTTCCATAGCAATTTTATACCTTACTTTGGGTATTTACCACATATTTCCTTAAAATTATAAATATTTATGTAGACACATCTGGGTAAAGGGTGAAACCCTTTCTCCTGTTCTATGGATAAATTTAACCTTGAGTTAACTTTCTAGCTCTGTTCTCTTGGGAACCTGTTAAAGAATGTCAACTTTGTTACCAGTTAATATTGGTTATGGCAAAAAAATGACTCCTAATTGATAAAATGCTTTGTTGCTTAGAAGATTTTATTTTATTTTATTTTTTAAAGATTTATTTATTTATTTATCCCCCCCCTCCCTTGCTGCTTGTGCTTGCTGTGTCCATTCGCTGTGTGTTTTCTCCGTGTCTGCTTATCTCCCCCTTGCTGTGAGGTCCTGCTGCATCAGCCCACCGTGCCGCACGGGCCGGCCTGCTCTGCCCTGCTCTCACAAGCCCGCATGGTAAACGGGGGCTCTATCGATTGAGCCACACCCGCTTCCTGCTGTGAGGTCTTGCTGCATCAGCCCACCGTGCCGCAGGGGCCGGCAGGCCTGCCCTCACAAGGAGGCCCCAGGGAAGCGAACCCGGGGCCTCCCATATGGTAAACAGGAGCTCTACCAATTGAGCCACACCCGCTTCCCAGAAAATTTTAAATATATTAAAAGTATTTAGTGGGAAGCCATAGCTTTTGACTTCCCTGAGGGCAGTGACTCATAACTGTAGATATCATTTGCACAGCGGCTTACCAAGTAGATTTGACAACCATTGTGCATTATTTTCAAACACTCTCCTCTTCTAGACAGCAGTGATCCTAATTAATAGCAAGAAATAATCAGCATTAATCATTTTTGTGCCTTAGTTTTCACAAGATAATTTTAAAATAAATTTTAATTTTATATGCTAATCAAAATATGGAAATATATCATATAGAAACTAAAATTTGCACTTACCAAACAAAAATATTTTCTGTTACAGTCCACACTCTATTCTACTCTTTTAAATTTTATACACAAATAAAAACTCCAAGTTATCACATAAAATGATAAATTGAAGTAACTCAAGCTTTGATTCTTTACCTTTAAAATCATGTTTTATCATTGCTTATTTTTAATCTATTGTTTAAATGCAGGAATATGTACTATCACAGGATTCGGAGAAATCAGTGTGCATAAACCCCTGAAATGCATGAGGGAAAAATTAAGAGAACTGAAGGGATAAGCAGACACTTCAACAAAAATAGTTGGAAATTGTAGCAGTTTAATATTGTTTATGAATTCCAAAAATAGATATTGGATTATGTTTGTAAACTGGTCTGTTCCTCTGGGCATATTAGATTGTGTTACCTTCAGGGGTTTCACTTTTACTTGATTAAATTATGATTAGAGCTTTGACTGGGCCATGTCAGTAGGACGTTGAGTCCCTGTCCCCTTGGTCAGCAGGGACTCAGAGAGAAAACTACATAGCAGAGGAGGGAGTTGAAGTTTTGCTGCTGAAGCCCCGGGAAGTAAACACACAGGAGAAGAATAGAGACATGGCTCCATAAACATGGCAGAGGCCTTGAGAAGAGAGCAAGCCTGATGGTCTACAGTTGACGTTGTGGAGAGAACAGAGAAGCTGAGCCTGGAGAGAAACAAGCCCCAGGAGAAAGATGAGCCTTATACCAAGACTACAGCTGAGACCAGAAGAAACTGGGACCACAGAGCTTGAACCCCCGCAGACATCACCCGCCATCTTGCATCAACATGTGGCAACAGACTTTGGGTGAAAAGGTATCTCTTATGGTACCTTGAGTTGGACTCTTTAGGGCCTGATAACTGTAAGCTTCTACCTCAAATACCCTTTATAAAAGCCAACAGAGTTCTGGCACTTTGCATCAGCACCCCTTTGACTGACTAATATAGAAACTTCTATACACCACCGGCAATAACGAATGAAACCAATGGTAGAAGATAAAAAATGAAATAGGGGACTTGAGTAACAATATAAACCAGTTAGACTTAACAGAAATCTCTATAGCTCTTTAAAAACAGCAGAATGCACATTTTTCTCAAGTACACATTTGAACATTCTCCATGATAGACCATAGGGTAATCCATAAAACAAATTTCAATAGATCCTCCCCCACCCAAGATGGCTCCCTCATCTGTTTGCTCATTGTTTTTTGCTCATTGTCTGTTTTGTTTTGTTTTGTTTTTCTTTAGGAGGCACCAGGATCTGAACCTGGGACCTCCCACATGAGAAGCAGGCACTCAACTGCTTGAGCCACATCCGCTCCCTCAACAGATTTTAAAAGATTGAAATCATAACATATGTTCTCTGACCACAATGGAATGAAATTAGCAATCAATAAGAGAAGGAAATTTGGGGAATTCACAATGTGAAAGTTAAACTCATAAACAGCCTTAGTTGAATAAATCACTAGTGAACTTAGGAAATACTTTGGGTGAATGAAAATGAAAGCACAACATAACAAAACTTATGAGATTCAGATAAAGCAGTGTTCAATGGGAAATTTGTAGCTGTAAATGCCTATATTAAAAAAGAATAAAAAGAAGCTTTAAGATATATATATTATTAGAATAAAAAATTAAAAGATAAAACATAGGACTGTACAACACACAAAGAATAAAAATGACAAAAACCTAACCATCTATATTTCACAAATAGAAAAAGAAGAGCAAACCAAACCCTAACTAGCAAAAATGGGAAAAATAATAAATAATCAAATAAAGAAGAGAAAAACATTAGAAAAAATAAAAGCAACCAAATGTTGATTTTTGAAAAAATTGATAAAGTGATAAACCTCTAGCTATACTAACAAAGAAGAAAAAGAGAAGACTCAAATTACTAAAATCGAGAATGAAAGAGGGAGCATTACTACTGCATTTACAGAAATAAAAAGATTATAAAGGAATATTATGCACAATTGCATGCCAACAAATTAGATAACTTGGATGAAATGGCAAATTCCTAATAACAAATAAACTACCAAAACTGGCTAAAGAAGAAATATAAAATCTGAATAGGTGTACAACTAGTTAAGAGATTGAATTAGTAATCAAAACCCTTGAAGTAAAGGAAAGCCCAAAACCATTCACTAGTGAATCCTACAACATATTCAAAGAAAATAATATGAAATCTTTATAAACTCTTCCAAACAATAGGAAAGGAGGGCATACTTCTCAATCCATTCAATGAGATTATTACCCTGATATCAAACCAAAGACATCACAAGAAATGAACCCTACAAAACAATATAGTTTCAAAAATCCTCCACAAAATATTAGAAAACCAAATCCAGTAGCATATGAAAAAGATTATGTACCATGACCAATTCAGATTCACCCAAGAATGTAAGGTTGACTCAACATGCGAAATCAATAATGTAATATACCTTATTAATATAATAAAGGACATAAACCATATGAACATCTTAATAGATGCAGAAAAATCATTTGATCTTTCAAGATAAAATCACTCAACAAACTAGGAATTAAAAGGATCTTCCTCACGTGAAAAAGAGCATCTAGGAGAAACCCAAACATCAAGATTAATGGTAAAATTCTGAAAGATTACCCTAAAATGATGCTTTATTCTGCTAGGATGCCAAAAGCAACATATCAGAAATTTGTTGACTTTTTTATTTAATTTATTACATTTTTTTATTTAAAAAAAAATACTTCAGATTACATAAATGTTACATTAAAAATATAAGGAATTCCCATATGACCCACTTCCTACCCCTCCCACATTTTGTCACATTAACAATATCCTTCATTTGTGTGGTACATTTGTTACAATTGATCAACACGTATTGAAGCATTGCCACTAACTGTGGATTATAATTTATAGTTTACACTCTGCCCTGCACAATTTGTATATAATGGCCTGTATCCATCATTGCAATGTCATGCAGGACAATTCCAATGTCCTGAAAATGCCCCCATATTACACCTATTTTTCCCTCTTCCTCCCCTCAGAACCTCCGGTGGCCACTGCATCCACATCAATGATAAAAGTTCTTCCATTGCTAGAATAACAATAAGTCTATGGTAGACTGATAGTAATCAACTTTAGTCCATTGTTCATTCCCCAATCTTGGGAATTTAGGGATGGTGATACCCACTCTGCCTCTAATTGTGAGGGGGCTTAGATTCCATGGGGTAGATGGATGGGACTATCTTGCTTGCAGTTGCAGACTCTCTCTGTTCCTTGGAATGGGTGCTGTACATCATCTTGTTAGTTGAACTGCTCTCCAGTTCATTGGAGTTGTCCTGGGTGAATCCAATGAACTGGAGAGCAGGTGTTACAACTCAGCTGAGATTCAGGGTCCAGCTGGCACATGGACAGACCAAAGATTTAAATCTCTTGGACATATACCTATCAAGTATAGTACTCACTATAGGTTCAAATAGAAGAGGCAGAAGAGCCAGGTGTAGGGAAACCACAAATGACTCCAACTCTATCACACTGGCGAGCATAAATTCCAAAGTAAGGACCACTGACAGGGCACCAAGCTCCTGAGCTGTCTGCCCTGCCTATAGTGTCTGGATGTCTCTAGAGCCCTCAGGAATCCCACTATTTGAGGCAGTATTTACTATGGCAGTCAATGAGATCCTGCTGAGACGTGCATAAGTGTAACCTCTGGAATGAACTCCTGACTCACTTTGATATCTCTTAGCCATAAAAACTCATTTGTATTTACCCTTTTCCCCTTTTGGTCAAGATTTTTTCCAGGTGCACTGCTAGTTGGCATTTGGTAATAATTCCTTGGTGCCAGGGAGGCTCATCTCCGGGAGTCATGTCCCATGCCGGGGGGAAGGTAGTGCATTTATATGCTGAGTTTGGCTTAGAGAGACTCCACATTTGAGCAACAGGGAGCCTTTCAGGCAGTAACTCTTAGGCAATGTATAATACTAGGCTGTTTCAATTTCAAAAGAAAAGGTTCATAAGTACAATCCTCAATATCAAGGGCTCATCCCAAAGGTCTGTCCTCCTTCACTAGGCAATGCCCCTGTACTCAGGGGATTCTTGCTGTACCATTAGAGAATGAAGTAGAGCTCCCAAGGATGGGAATTCAATATTCTTTTGGTTATTTGTGTGGATCTCCACCCAAGAAATGGGTTGGCTTTTACAATGGGGAATTACTGACTTACAAACTTACAGCTCTGAGGCTCTGAAAATGTCCAAATCAAAGCCTCTTCAGGCAATGCTTTCTCCCTGAAGATCAGTTGCCAGTGATCTTGGACTACACTGTCACAGGGCAAGACACATGGCAGTGTCTGCTGGTCTCCCTTCTCTTCTAGGTTTCCTTGCTTTCAGCTTCTGGCTTCTGTGGCTTTTTCTATGCTTCTGTCACTTTCACTCTCTCTTTTCATCTGGATTTCATTTGCTTATAAAGGACTCCAGTAAGAGGATTAAGACCCATCCTCAGCCACGCTTTACTGAAGTAACCTAATCAAAAGGCCCTTAACTGAAGTAACCTAATCAAAAAGTCCTACCCACAATAGGTTTACATCCATAGGAATGGATCTACTCTAAGAACATGTTCTTCTGGGGTCCATCCAGCTTCAAGCCATCACAGACAAAGAACGAGAGAAGGATACCCATGATCACCATTCTATTCAACATTGTTCTACAGGTTCTAACCAAGGCAATTAGGCAAGAAAAAGAAAAGGAGGGCTTCTGGTTTCAGGTCTAGCATGTGAAGAGTTGGGATGTCATTGCTCCTTTGTTTAGAACAAGAAAAAGCTGAACAAATTAAAAATCAATTACTTTTCTTGAACCCATCTGAGAACTGAGATTACAGGGTAAACCATCACCCCTAAACCTGGAGGGATTGGAGAATCCAGAGAGTTCCAGCTGAGATCTCCTTGCCTAGATCATTAGCCACTGGAGCCATAAACTGGTAGGAACACTTAAAGAGCCAATATTAACTAAATGATGGAGGCTGAATGTGGACAAGTTGGATAAGTATGAGATTGAGAAACACAGGGGGCTGCAGTGTTGGGGAGAACATACTATCAAAGAAAATGATAAAAGAAAAACCCCTAGTGGCCCTGGTGGTAGAAAGGGAAGAATAAACACTATGATATATACCCAGAGTGTTATCAATACAGATAACTACTCCCTAGGGAAAGATTTTACCAGAGTCTTATCCTGTCTACAGGGAGGAGACGTGAAAGAGACACAGATGAAAGAGTTATAGGACACAGTCTTCAAATGTTAAAAGTTCTTACTGAAGAAGGAAAATAATGTAGGTCAGCAACTTGGATCTACAGAAAGGAAGGAAAGCATTAGAGAAGGAAAAAATGAAGTTAAAATTAAATCTTTTTATTATTCTTAATCTTAACTGATCTAAAATACAGCTATTTAAAGTAATAATAATATCTATGCATTAGGTGATTATATCATATGGCTAAGAAAAATGAATAACAGCAATATCACAAGGGCCGGGGGGCGGGGGGAGAAATTGGGAAAGTCTGTCGTATGCTACCAGCACAACATGTGAAGTGGTATAGTGTTATTTGAAAAAAGATATACACTAATTAAAAATGTAAAGTCTAGCACAAGCACTAAATTTTTAAAAAGAAGTATAATTGGTATTTGGAGAGGAGATAAAATGAAATCATATAAAATGCTCAATTAAACCTAGAGCAAGCAGAATATAAGAATAATTAAAATTAGAGTAGAAATAAATGAAATTGAAAACAAGAAAACAATAGAGAAAATCAAAAGAACAAAGAGATGGCTCTTTGAAAAGTTAAATAATATTAAGAAACCACTAGGAAGAATAACCAATAAATAAACAGAGAAGTCAAAGTTAAAAATTTAGAAATTTTAAAAGGTTAATCACTACTGATCCCATTAACATTAAAAGGATAAAGGACAGGAGCCAAGGTGGCGCAGAGGGCAGAACACCCCTCTCCTACATCGGAGGTCTCCAGGATCGAATCCTGGTGAAGACTGGAGGAGGATGATGAGAAGAGATGAAACAGACACAGAGAATTGCCCAGCGAATGGACACAAAACAGCAAATGGGGAAGGGGGGTGGTTTAAATGGATCAAGTAAATAAATAAAAGGATAAAGGAATTCTATGTTCAACTCTATGCTCACAAATTTGATAACGTAGAGGAAGTGGACCACTTCCACTTTGATAGATAAAAACTGCCAAACCAAAAAGAGAAATAGATATCTCAGGAAGAAGGCCTATGTCTATTAAAGAAATCAAATAGAAATTAATAGCGTTCAAAAAAAAGATGTAAAAGGTATCCAGATTGGAAAAGAAGAAGGAAAACTATCTCTATTTGAAGATGTCAAGACCTTATATATAGAAAAACCTAAGGAACCCACTAAAAAATTATTAGAACTAATAAATGAGTTCAACAAGGTTGCAAGATACATCAGTACACAAAAATAAATTGTATTTCCACACAGTAGCAATGAACAACCCAAAAATAAAATAAAGAAAACAATTCCATTTATAATAGCATAAAAATACATAGGAATAAACTTAACAGAAGATGTATTTAAATTTTGTACCCTAAAAACTATAAAACATCTTTGTAAAAGAAGTTAAAATTAACCTAAATAAATGGAAAGAGAGCTTGTGTTCTTGGAGTGGAAGATGTAATGTTAAGATGGTAATACTCCTTAAATGATACCCACATTGAATTCAATCCTTATCAAAATCTCAGCTGTCTTTTTTGCAGAAATTGACAAGCCAATCCAAAAGGCATAAGGAAATACATTTAGAACAATGAAATAGAATGGGGAGTGCTGAAACAAGCCCTTACATTTGTTGCCACTTGGGTTTTGACAAGGATGCCAAGAGAGTTCAATGGATAAAGAACAATCTTTTCATCAAATGGTGCTGAGACAACTGTATATCTATATGCAAAAGAATGAATTTGAACCCCTTGGTTTAGGCAATAGTTTCTTAGCTATAACACACAAACAACAAAAGAAAAAATAGATAAATTCGGCTTCATCAAAATCCAAAACTTGCATACTTCAAATGTCAACCTCAAAGATGTGAAAAGATCACATATGAAATGTCCACAAAATGGAAGAAAATGCCTGCAAATCTTATGCAGATGATTCTTGTTCTTTGTGGTAGCTACATTCTAATCACCATGAACACAGAATTAGTGAATACTAAACCACTGCTCCCAGGGAAAATTCAGATTATGTCCCCACAATCCTCTGGTCAAAGATCTTTGTCAACTGATCAGTACATAACATTGTTGTATGTGTATCTCTGTCTAAAGACACATTATTTAACATATATCATTCATTCACTAACACTGAACTCATGGACAATAGCACTATAACTCATGCCTGATCAAAACTTACCTTTCACATTTATTTTCTCCCTAAGGTATAGCTCAGCCTTCTTGTACTGAGGAACACTACACAGCACTTTTGCCATATGCCTAGAATACATTTTAAACAGCAAAATCACTACATAAAAGCACAAAAAATGCAACAAGTTGGCACTAAATGAACCATTAAAAGGCCACTTATTTACAGTATGAACACTGAAACCAGAAGGCAGAGTGTCACCTTGTTTGACCTAAATGTGCATATTGGGTGACTAAAATTTTTCACCACAATGAGCATGTCCACAAATGCCCATGAATGTTCCACAAGTATTTATTTTGGGGTTTACAAATAAATTTTAGCAAGTGGGCAAGTTCTCAAATACAGAATCTATGAGTGATGAGGATGGACTATATCTGATAAGGGAGTTTTATCCAGAATAGTTAAAGAACTCTTAAAACTCAACAATAAAAAGACAAATAACCCAATTAAAAAATGGCAAAGGATTTGAGTAGAAATTTCTACAAAGAATGTAAGAGAATGGCCAGCAAGCACATGGAAAGATGCTCAAAATCATTAGTCATTAGAGAAATACAATTCAAAACCAAAATGAGACACCACTTCACAACCACTAGGATGACAATAATCAAAAGGAGAGACAATTATAAATCTAGGTGAGGATATGGAGAAACTATAATTCTCATGCATCACTGGTAAAAATGAAAACTAGGGTACCTACATTGGAAAATAATTTAGCAATTCTCGAAATGTTAAACATGTTACCACATGACATTGCAATTCAATTCCTTTATATAAAACCAAGAGAACTGAAAACAGATATTCATACAAAATCTTGTAAGTAAATTTTCACAGCAACATTTTTCATGATAGCCAAAAAGCAGAAGCAATTCAAATGTTCATCAACTGATGAATGGATAGACAAATGTGGTATAGCCATACAATGGACTATTATTCACCCATAAAAAGGAATTAAGTACTCATATATGCTACGCATGGATGAACCTTGCTAAAGTAAAAGAAGCAAGTCACAAAAGACTACACATTGTATAATTCCATATATGTAAATGTTCAGAACAGTCAAATCCATAGGTATGGAAAGCAGACTAGTGGTTTCCAAAGTCTGGGAAGAAGAGGGAATGGGGAGTGACTGTTAGAGCTACAGGGATTCTTTTAGGAATGATTAAAATGTTCTAAAATTAGATAATGGTGATTGTACACAACTTTGTGAATATACTAAAAACCAGTGAATTGCATATTTTAAAACAATGAATATTATGGTATGTGAATTATGTCTAAAAAAATTCACTTCCCCGCACTAATCCTTTACATAGTCGTCCACATTTTAGACATTCCAGCACTCTCTCTCCTACTCCCTAAGACCATTCCCTCAAATTATGAACAAGGGACATTGGATTTTTTTCTCACTTTCTAAAATTTTTTAAAAAGATTGAAAATCTTTCTCTTCTAATCATTAAAGAAATTGAATACATAGTTTAAAAATTACCCATAAAATATTTCTTCCCAGGTTGTACGGATGAGTTCTCGCAAAAATTAAGGAACAGGTAAGGCTAATCTTATAGAAACTCTTTCCCAGAAAGACCAATCATTTTTCAACTCATTTAATTAGTCTAGTATATCCTTGATAGTTAAACCAGGCAAAGATAGGAAAAGTAAAATTATAGTCTAATCTAATTTATTAGCCTATTTTATTTTTTATTATTTTTGCCAAACTGCGATGCAAATTTACTCCTACCCAAAATGTGGGTCAGCTATAAAGACTAATGATGCCCCATACACATGAAGAGGGAATGAAAAGGACTGTTACTCATATAATGAGGCTTTTCGGGACGATAAGGACAGGCTTACCTAGCTGGCCTAAAATGGCTTGAAAGACCAGGGAACAGAGACTGACTTGCGTTCTTATTCTGGCTATGGGGCCCAGGTGGGGTAGGAATTCCTGCTCACAGGAAGGGGTCAGCACTTTGAATCTCCTGCTGGTGCCAAAGAGGGAGCAGCTAGACTTTATCATCTATCCCAGAGGCAGAACAGAAGGGGAAGAAGGAAAGGTGAGACTAAAAGTAGTCATCACCCAAACACCAAAAAACTGGAGTTGCCGCATTATTACCATTCACTTTTAATGTCTGATGACCGAAACACACCATGCTCCACTGAAATGAATCTGACTTTGTGAAAACAAGCCATCTGAGGCCAGTGAGGATGGTAAGAGTTACATTTAACGCCTCGTTCAAGAGCCCGGCTTTGGGTATTCTGAGAAGTGAAATGCGTGCCCTGGTCACTAGCAGTAATGGGAGTAATAAACCTTTCCATACCCTCTTGGGGTGTGTCTGGTATCATCAGTGCTTACATCAGAACCAGATTTTGGGTGCGGGTCCATCCTGTTTCTGCAGGGTCACTTCTAGACCACATATTTAAAACCCAAGCTAAATTCTAACAACAATGTTTACAAAAGGATAATTTATCATGACCAAGTTGGGCTTCTTCTAGGAATTCAAAGTTGGTCTACCATCAGATGAATCTACCAATGGAATTTATCACTTTAACCAATAAAAGAAGAAAACAAAATAATTATTTAAATAGCTGCTTAAAAAGCATTTTATGAAATTCAACATTCATTCAAATTCCTCATCAAGAATCATTCACTCTTATGGACTGGTAAATAGAAGGGAAATTTCTCAATGCACTAAGCAATATATACAAAAAAAACCTTAAAAATACACTCTTAATGGCAAAATATGCCAAGCATATCCGTTAAAATTAGGAACAAGGGTGCACACTATCACCATTTTTATTACCCACTATACTGGAAATCTTACACAAGAGAATAAGAAAGAAAAAATTTAGGAATTTTATTATATTATGTTCACAGATAATATTTTTGTCTACAAAAAACTTAAAAGAATCTACAGATACATTATTATGAAAATTAGTAAGCTCAGCTCATTTTATATTAAATATATAAAATCAATAGTTTTACACCGGTAACAAACTAAAAGAATTTGTTTTAAAAATGCAATCATTTATAGTAGCTCAAAAAGTATGAGTAACATAAGAATAAATCTAAGAAATGTACAAGATCTTTAAGGGGAAATTATAAAGTTGATTAAAAGACATTACAAAAAAACCTAAATAACTGAAAAGACATATTATGTCAATGAATAGGGAAACAACATTGGAAAGATGTTGATTCTCTCCTATTGTGTTTCTTTCAAGATCTTAATTAATCCCTTTCATAATCCAAACACATTTTGTAATGGAACTTGACAGGCTTATTCTAAATTTTATTTGGAAAAGCAAAGGCTTAGAATAGCCAGAACCCACTGAAGAAGGAAAAAGAGGGGTTAATTTCCCTATCACATATCAAGGCTTATTTCAAAGCTATGGTAATTATGGCAGGGTGGCATTGGCAAGAAGATAGACATAACAGGTCAATAGAAAAGAAAAATTGCAGAAACCAAACACAGGCTCACACCTGTAAGGACACGATACATAACAGGGGTGGCAATATAGGGCTGGAACAATTGGTCAACCACAGGATGGAGCAAGGACATTAATCCTTAACTCATACTATACAATACCAATTCCAGATGGGTTAAAAATGAAAAATAAAACTAAAATTTTATAACAAAATATGAGATAGTCTTATAATCTTGGAAATGGAGCCCAGCACCCATCAGTCACCAAAGGCGGACCACTTGACAATGGGCATAACCTTGGAGGAGGCGGCTCTTTTCAGCTAAGGCCACCCCCCAAAGAGAGGGCAGCTGAAGGCAGCCTTCCTGCAGGACTCCTAACAAGCAGGGTAGAAAGTCCATTCCCGAAGGGAGCTTCAGAGGGGTCAATCACCACCGAGGGAGTTGGCACAGTTGCTAAATATAAGGAAACGCAATCACATCCACTGCGGTTTGGGGAATGGAATTCTTTTTTTCAGATTTCTCACCCTTCAGTATGGCCACTTACCATTTGGACAATCTCTCTGATATTTCTGCAGCAAAATCTGAGGCCAAATCTATGGAGCAACTGCTTATCTCTGCATCCTCCTTTCCTAGCCTACCCTAAAACTGGCATTTTGCCACCTGGCTCCATTTTTGGGTTTGGAGGGAGTTGAAATTTAGAACTTGACGTTGGCAATTTTGAATTTGAAATTTGGCAGGCTCCACCGGCAGTTTCCGTAGCCAATGTCACTTCTGGTCACACCCATGAAGCCCTCTCCACCACCGTTCAGCCACCACCCTTAGTCTTCACTAGAGCTGCCCTCTGCGGTCATGGCTTATCTCGGCTCTTCCTTTCTTCTACAGTCTCGGCAGATTGGGGAGTAAAATGAGACAATTTACTGAGCACTGTGGTTTGTTAAACAAAGATTTGTTGTTTAGGGATGAATTTAATCCTCTGGGCGCCTTTAAAAATAAGATCTGCTCTTGTCTAAGGAGGTGGCATCATAAACAGTTATTTTCAAATGACACTGTGATACTGAGGAGGCAGTAATGCAGATTTTAACACTCCTAACATAAGTATGTGGTAAACAGGAGTCAGGCTTGGGGAGTGTGGTAGAGGATGAGTGACTCTCCCAAGACATTTCACAGTAAGTCTAGCACAAATGCAAAAACGAAGGACTAAGTTTTCTCACTTGTAAGTCAAGCAGCCCAATATGTCAATGCTAATTTCAAAATCCCCTGGGTCCCAAGTACTATACAGTCTCAATTGTTTTGTCGTCTGCATTTGCATAAGGGACTCACCCCTGGACTAAAACCAATTCAATGTTGCCTGGAAACATGGCAAAAAAATGGAAAAGGAAAAGGATACGTGCTAAAGGTGTCATTCTACATTAACTGGAAAACATTTTTGTGACAAGAACACAAATTAATAGTTAATCCTTCAGCCCAAAGCATCCAGAGAGGCAGATAAGTTCTTCAATTAGTAAAATCCATCAACAAGATGACTTTTGGTCACTGTTGAGCAGACTTGCTTTCAGTCAGGGACACAGAGGGGAAATGTGCTGCGTCCCATTAACAACTCAGGGAGCCACCTTGTTCTCACAAAGAGGATTAACTTCGGCAAACAAAGAAGTAGGAGCATTTGTTCTGCTTACTCCACAATACACCTACACCATCTCAATTGTTCTCCTCTAGAGAAAAATTGATGGATGCTTAGAGGACTGAATCAATGGGCAAATCAGGGTCTGTTCTGTTTCCCATTCGAATACACTGGCATTGTTTTGAAAAATAGTGCAAAGAAATTAAACAGTGCTAATTGCTTGCTGCCAGATTTTAAAGGCTTGAATGGCATTTGCTTGCTGATCTAGTTGTATATAAAAATAAGACTCTTTAAGGAAAATTGCTTTCCTATCACTCTCAGACCCTTTAACTGACATTTGCTAATATAGAGTCTGCTCGTGTTTACATTTCTCTCCAATACTGCTTTTTCATCTTCTAAACTACTGACCTATTCCCAGATCTTCCATAACTAAAGCCAGACCTCATAGATTGCTCTATTTTGCCCACACAAGAATTCCACAGTCCTGAGGAATTATATTTATGTTGCCTGAAGGAGATATCCTTTTTCCTGATTCACTGACATGAACTTCTAGGTCAAAGATGCTATCTTTTTTTTTTTGGCTATATCTTTCATGTTACCTTGTAAAATTTTGTTTTTTCAACAGAACTCAATATTTTGAGTGTAAGAACAAGATTTTTGTTCTCCCTGTTTAATTACAAATTAATAAATTAAAAATGAACATTAAAACCATATCACTTAACAATTATTCTTCCCATAACACTCCATGTTCATTACCTCATGAGTAACTAAGACTGAACCTTTTTTAATTTTTGAAATTTTAGATACCAGTTAAAAAGCCCAGGTGGTGAGGTAACCCAAAACTAAGGGCACATGGTTTTTGTTTTTTTAAAAAACAAATTCATTTTATTGATACCTATTAATAAAGCATACAATTCATCCAAAGTGTACAATCAATGGCATTTGGTATAATCCACATAGCTGGCACATGGTCTTGAAGTTTAGGTTACTCCAGGAGAAGACTCTGAGACACAAATTTGAGTGCCAACAGTTTATTTAGGAGGTGATTCCAGGAAACACAAGCAGGGAAGTCGGGAAATAAGAGAGCGAAAGAAGATAGTCAATAAATGGTTTGTTATTAAATAGATTACTGCTGTGGGTAATCGGAACTTACTCCTGCTGGGAAACTCCGGAAGCCAGAGTAGAACATATGCATCAGAGCTATTCTACACAGGAAAAGGGTAAGAGGGAGCCCCATCCTGATATTACAAAAGGCTGATCCTTGTCCAACCCCTGCTGGTCCATGAGAAAGCCCTTGCCCAGAGCCATCTACAGCCCCTGTGCTAAACTCTGCCACAGGTTATGTGGAATTGTTAGGGCCCAGCCCTTCACGGAGTCCTCTCTGTTAGAGGTCTGGGTTCCTGGTCCTAGAGGTTCAGAGCTCTCCATCCATGCTCTCAGTCTCCTGGAATCCCGCTCTTGCTCTGCGGCTGGGCCAGCCCCAATTCCCTTCAAAGTGCCAACCTTGACCTCCCCCCGCCACACACACACTTTTTCAAGTGACTCAATCTCTGTTGTTCTCAAACCTCAAAGTCCATAAAAATTTCAAATGAAGAGTTATGCTAAAATGCAGCTTCTCCAGGTGTTTGGGAATCAGGCATTCCACAGACCCCACTTTGCAAGCACAGTTTGTAAAATATAGTTTGTCTGAGGATGTCTCCAAAGCTTGGCAACTTCTGTTTTTCACCCTGAAACATTAAGAACTGCTAACCAACCTTGTACCAAACAAGCACAGAAATCAAGAAGACAACATCCTGGTTGCCCTTTCTGTGAGGAGGGGAAGGTAAAATTACATTACACAATAATATGCCAATTAGTTTCTCAAGACCTCTCTCTGTTACTTGTTTATTGTCGTTTTTCTAACTATTGCTGGAGGGGCGATGTGGAAAAGCACGCAAGAATAGTCAATTCTGCTGCTTATTTTCTATTCTTATGAAATATCAATTTAACTTATACAAATTTTCTCCGTTTGCACTACTCAGAGTTTTATTATCTGCCTTCACAGAAATTGAAATCTAAATATTTGATTTTTAGGCAACATTTAATAACTGATGCAAATGTGGCAGAGCATTAGTGAAGATAATAAAAACAAACAGTGGGTAACACAGAATTCATTATATTTTATTTAGAATACATTGTATGCATGCTTTGTAGCAGATTTATTTTCCTAAATCTGTTAAATTTCAGCAAGAATTAAGCATGATTTACATTCCACAAGCATGCCTCCCCTGGATGATTATGGAAATTGTGCCTGGAGGGTACTGAGGAGTGGAGACTTGTACTAAATAGTGAAAACTCTATCCATGAATAATCAGGCAGTGGCGAATACAGAGTGGCACTCAGGAACTTGTGTCCAATGAATGGACGCGAAAAATCATAAAGGAATTCACAATAGCTTCCTTGTGGATTATCTAGGAAAGTGGTTTTAAAACTTCATTTGCCTCAGAACCATCTGGATTGCTTGTTATAATATGGATTGCTGGGACCCTCCCCCCACCCCACCCCCCAAATTTCTGATTCAGTAGTCAGGAGCAGAAGCCTAAGAATTTGCATTTCTAGACCTAGTTTTATATCACAAATCTGAATTCCCAGTGCCCACAAATAAAATGTTCACCTAATTCTTTTTGTTTATATCCACAACTATGCCATGAGAAAGCAGCTGAGAAACTGGCTATCCTAATATATGGCTGATGGAATTACCCCCAGTATTGGATTGGAGCAAGGTGGGCAGGCTGCTGCCAGACCTGAGTTTCCTGGCCGCTGAGCTATATGTTGGGGATCCTATTCGTTGGTCTTTTTGACAGTTCTACCTGGATGTCTCAAAGACACCACATCCATTCCAATGCACAAGCCAAAAACCCAGTGGTCAACCTTGATACCACCCTATCCCACATAACTCATAGAACCTCACTGGCATCACCCCCTGCCCCTCCGTCTTTTATCCACACCAGCCTTTCAGGTTCAGGGACTTGCCATGCTCCTGCCATGTATCACAGACCCTTTGCACATTCTGTTCACTCTTCCTAAATTCTTTCTTACTCTGTCTTTAATCCTTGAGATGTCAGCTCAGATGTCATTTTCTCAATAAAGCCTTCCCTGGCCACCAGAATAGGTCAGAGTACCTCATTATATTCTCTCATTTCACCATATATGTTTCCTACTGAGCACTCATCACTACTGTGTTGTTATATTTAGTTACATGTGGTTATTTGACTATGGTCTGTTTCCACGGGCAGGAACCATGTCTGCTGGGACTCACTGAGTATGCCGTGTGAGTTGAAAGTTCCTAGAACGTCCTGAGGATCAAAAGGAGGCCACAAGCTGAGGACACAGCTATAGTCCAACTGTGATTGGAGCCCATTGGTGGGTGGTTCAGGATCTGGCTTTTTATAAATGACTCTATCTTTCTTTCTGCTTCCCTCACTCTTCCCTCTCTCTTCTGCTAGGAGCACAACAGCAAATTTAGGTTGATTTTAAGTTTTAGCTATGTAGCATATATTTGATTTAGGGGATGCTAAAACAGAACAGTCCAATAATTCACATGAAAGACAATTAAAGGTTGCCCGGCAGTAGCTTCTATGAAAGCGGGTAGGAAAGAAAAGAATCAAATTTGGAGATATGGATAGATAATACCCACACTGGTCACAAAACTCACATGGCAGAGATGCTCACAAGTTCTGTTTCTTCTTCCAAACACACAGAAATACAACATTCCCAAGATTCTCTTGCAGTTAGGCTGTGGTTGTATAAGTAGTATTTGGCCAGTGAAAGTGGGTGGGGAGGATATGCATGACTTCCAGTCTAGCCGTCAATAGCTCACATTATCCTCTTCACTTACTTCATTCAGGACAGATTTGGGGAATAATTCCATAGCCCTAAAGTGCCATCAACCTCATTGTCCTGTGATCTGAGTGGGGACAAAGCTTTGTTTTGTTAAGCCCTTGCGGTCGAGACTTGTTTTTAAATACAACTAGCATTAACCTTCCAATTTATATACTCTATAACCCAAGAGAAGTTGCTCGACTCTTTCCACTATGGTCCATTCTGCAAATTAGAATTTTGGGTTCTTTTGAGTTATTTTGGATTCCAGCCTCCCTCTGCAGCATATAAATATATATATGATATCTCAAAATCAGAGTCATCTCATCCAGTTCACATTTTTTCCATTTCCACAAGTAATATATCAGAAGCTGCTATAGCAGGAATTCTTGGAAATGCAGCAGACACAGATTCCAAATTTCTATTTTAATGATAAAATGAAAAACACTGTTTTAAAATTAAAATATATGCACACAGGAGTGTTGCAATATCTAAGATATAGGAAAATATTTTTCTGTATTAAATGAACACCAACATGCCTTTTGGTCTCCAAATTGAGATGTCAACAACACTAGAAAAACTCTTTTCACTTCAGTGATATTAATTTAGGACTAAAATAAAAATTGGACAAATGCCTATAGTTAGTATCATTTAAGATGAGGAAATAGTCTTTTAATTATGAAACGTTTTTCTAAATAGCTATAGAAAGGGAAAATTTAAAGGGCGGTGTCAGGGCTCTTGGCAGCTGGGGTTGGAGATTTTTGTGTTTCCAAACACTCTATTAAAATTAGAAAAATTATATTCCACACACTAATTTATTCACTATGGAATAATTTAACTCTACAGACATAGATGTACATCCTAACTGTCCACAAAATCAGTAGTACTTTAAAAAGATATACTGGATTGATTAGTGGTATTTTATATATAAACAAATAATCATATAAAACATTGGCTTTCAGATTTGTTTCACCTCCACCCACAGAAATGAACAGATGTTTTAAATGTCCCACTATACACACACATGTACATATGTGTGTATGTGTATGTGTACAACTGAAACAAAAATTCCACAAAACAGTTTGGTCCTATGTTGGTGATACACCCTGAATTTTCCTATTTTATTTTATTCTATTTCACTTTTTATGTTAGTTGAAAATGGATTATACAAGGCATTAGTAGATTGTGACCCACAATTTGAAAAACACTAATATGATATACTGTCCTTGAAAAACAATTATTCTATTTTCTCTAAATGTCTTTTAGCCGTTGAACTGTCATAATAAAAAAGAAACCACTTACAAAAGGGTTAAACATTTTAAGAATCAATTGTGATCTCTGATGAGATGAACCAGACAGCAGGAGAAAGAAGGTGGGTAGGAAAGAGGTCCCAATATTAAGGCTGAAGTGGGTTATAATCATATAATCTATGGTGCTCGTCTCCTTTAAAAAAAAGGATAAACTTTCTGGAGAAAAAGATTCCCTTTATTTTTGTGTAAATAGTCCACATCCATCTACTTATACTTAGCTGTAATAGTAATACATATTTATTGAAGGAAATTTGAAAATACAGAGAGGTGAAATTCTGGAGGAGGTTGGGAGAGAAGAGATGGGATGGAAGAGGGAAGGAAGGAGCCAGCCAGGGGGATGGGCTCTTGGGAACTGTGGGGACAGCATCTATTCATGTAGTCATATGTTGACTGCATTACCATACATTATGTGCCAGGCACTGTTCTAGGCTGTGAACAAAACAGACAAAACCCACACCCTCATGGAGCCTGCATTTGAAGGTAGGTAGCAGGATCTCAGAAGCTAGGTCGGGAATTTCCATGAACTCACAGCCCTTAAAAATCATTCCCATCCCTGAGGTTAGCAATAACCCTGACTTCAAGAAACTAGGTGGGCTTGGACAGTGAGGGCATCACCAATGAATCTGATGAACTGAAACCAAGAGATCATTTCCCTGAGCCCCTCATAATCTTCCCACACGCCTGCTCCCAGTACAAACATAAAATAAAATAACTGAAATTTCATTTCCCTCCATCCAGGTAACACAGCTTCTTGAATTCAATTTAATTACTTAAACAAACTGAGTGGTGGAGCATATATATATATATATTTTTTTTTTTTTTTGCACAGCTAAGTTTATGAAGAATCATGTGTATTAGAAAGAGAAAGCTGTAATAGACATACTTTTCTTCTTTAAAATGGATTCAGTCCTTTATCTCACTGTCTCCTTTGATCCCTGCTGTGGAGTTATTACATCATCAAATACTTTTTTCTTTTTTTTTTTAAGAAATGCTTATGGGAACTATATTACCTGAATTCATTCATGTTTGAGAATATTCGTTCAGATAAGCGTGTCAGCTTGGCTGGGTATAAAATTCTCGGGTAAGTCTTTCCCTCATCACTTTGTAATTTGGCAGTTAGATTGCAGCTACATCTCCAAAGCAATTAGCAGGAAAATAGTGCATACCTTTGGGAATTACAAGGAGATAGGGAATGTGTAAAGATGTACTATGTCTCACTCTAAATTAAAACTTCAGGGAAGCAAAATCCTAAATGATAACTCAGAAGGAAGTGCAGAGTCCCTGAAATCTGCTGAAACAATGAAAAGACAAGGGAATGTCTGGGATTAACATAGAAAAGACTCACCAGTGAGTTCCTGTATATTCATTAATATGTACATCTAAATATGTATCTCTGCACGTACATTCTGCTTGAATTCTTCTCTATCTTGTGATAAATGAAATTTATTATTACTGGGTTCTAAAATAAATTCATCTTTGTGAAATAATTACCAGAAAGAACACTGTTTAGTCTTTATTAAAAAAGAATCTATGTACACTTGCTTGAGAGTTATTTTGTTGTAAAAAATATTTATTAAAAGTTATGGATAACCCTGGGCTTCATGTTAGGAATATGACAATAGATTCACAGTCAGGCATTAATAAATGTCTGGCAATTGAAGGAGCTCAGTTCTGTACAGCTTTCTGGAGCTATCCATTTTATTGGCTGTTCATTGACTAACAGTCCCCCAAATCTAGGTCTGAACACCCCAGCACTGTGTCTAAATGCCTAAGGGACAGCAAGGCTCCTTGGGTTGGGCACTCCCCCAGGTTTAACACTCACCTTCATTTAGAGTTGTCAGTGACCCCTCTAGGTCCCTGCTCATTTGGAGAATCAAAGTCTCTGTAACAGTCTGGTGAGCATATATTTTTAAGAAACTTTAAGAGCTATATAGAGGTTGTGTGCATTTCATTGGGAGATAAAGCATAAGGAATTTGGTCTAAATTATTTAAAATTTGGGTAAGCCTTTTAAACTATCATCTTATAATGTAGTAATCCTGTCCTGACTCCTGAAAGCCATATCCGGTGGATCTAAGTGATGGAGGAAAATTTCTAGACTGGAAGATGTGGATCTTTACGTTATTTCATCAGATAAATATCTTTGATTGCATTTGTTTTAAAGACAAGGGAGGCTACCATTTGCCTTTGTTATTTTTTCCCTTGATGCCTACTGCCTCTTTATGAAATGTTTGATAGATTGATAAAGTGATTTATTCCCAGTTTTGCTTTTTCCCACAAATTCCATTTTGGCTTGGGAAAATGCTCTTTAAAGTCCAAAAAGAAAATACAACATTTTTCACCAGATAACAATTCTTTGTTTATTAATCATTGTCTAAAAAAGTTAATATATTGCTCATTGTGACTATTTCATAGTAACCTTGAATTTGGCTTTTTAAATATACTGGTAAAGGTCCCAACAGATAAAAGAGACTATAATAAATTAATAGTAGGCTTTTTGGCAATTATTGCATTAAACTGGGTTTTTTTTTGTTGTTTTTTTTTTTCTTTTTTCAGAAGAGACCATTAAATTCACTGCCATTGCTGCAAACATGGGGAGCTGTGTAACCTGATGTCAATACCAGTTTCACTGTCACCCAGTAGATTCATTGTCACTCCTTCTGACTATATTTTATGATATGTCTAGGCAGAAAAACTGAAGAACTGTTCTTATGCTTCCTGGGTGGAAACATTACTGGCTTTTATGTGGTACACCTATAAGTAGTTGCAATTTTTCTATTGAATACAATAGTGGTACTCAAAAATATGAATATGCCATTTATAGGATGGCAAATATTTCAGCCTTAAGTAAGCACAAGCCAAGCACAGAGTTTGAAGATGGTTTGGATTTGAGCGGAAACTGATCCAAAGACACTGAGTAAATTAAATAAAACAAAGAGTGCAAAAAAGTCTTGCAAGTACAACATCACACACTTCAGGAGCCATGACCCACAACACTCCCAAACCCTGTGCAAAGATTTCTGAAAGTTGGATAAAGATCCTTGATGCATAAACTCTGGCCCATTAGAATAATCAGTGCGAATTCCTGTTCTACCTGTGGAACATTGATGTAAGAATCCCCAAGTTTTCACTCTCCCCATACACAATGCATCAGTCAGGGAAACAAAAACCACTCAAGCAGGAAGGAATTCAATAAAGATGCTTAGAAAACTTTGGAAGGGCTGGAAGAGCAAAGAGCATAGAAAGTCATCCACGCTGGAGAAATCTCAGGCAGAGGGGTAGGGTTACTGCTGATTTCCAACAACCAAGATTCAGAACATCCAATTGCATCTGCTTTTTCATTTTTTCACACCAAAAAATGTCTAGTTAGAAGGTTTCTTCTGTTTTACAATGCAATAGTGCTTTCTGAGGAAGTCTTCCTGATAATTTGCTGGAAGTCATATTTGTCTTGCTACTGAATACCCACCACACTTTATATCATTCATACATGGCAGAACATTTTGATTATACTGCAGTTATTTATGTCCATATGTCATTCCCCATATTAAAATCCTTGAGAATAGGATCAGTAGCCCCACGTATGTTTAAAAAAATGCCACTAGAAATAAAAATAATAGCTTGCATTTATTAAATCCCCACCAACATCAAGCTCTAGGCTCTGAATTTTAATTACTCAAGCTCATTTAATACTCAAAGCATCCCTATGAAGAATCATTCCTTTTTACCACTAGGAAACAGAACCTAAGAGAGACACCACTTAGTAAGATAGTAGAGCTAAGGCTTTAACTCTGGTTTGTCAAACCCGGAGTCTACGTTTTTCCTATATTGCCTCATTACAGTGATGTCACAGAAATATGGAGTTAAATGGTAACCTAAATGTTTTCATGAATGCCTCTGGTAATGGGGAAGTATCTCTCGAATAGTCCATTCGATTATGGGAGACTCTTAGAAAGCAGTTCCTTACACTGAAACTCATAACTAACCATGGCATCCTTGTCCATGTGGGCGTGCTCCAATGTGCTCAATGTTCCAATGACCCAATTGTCCATCTAGGTGTGCTCCAATGTGACCATATATTATAGAAACTCTAGGAAGGAGGAGGAGATCTGTCCTTTCTTTAGCTATCCTTTCTGGACAGCACGACTAGTACACTGCAGGAAACATTCATGTGGATCACCACGTGAATGGCGCCCCCCAGAGCTGTGCAGTATGGGGGCCCTGCCTTATGCCAGGAATTAGAACTTGCTGGGCTTCGGCAAACATTGCAGCTGCTGCTGTAGTGGTCCAAAAGTGGGAGGAGGATGTAAAAAGAAAAGTTCACTTAATAATCTATGAACTTACTTTGTGAAATAAAGACAATAAACGTAAACATCTAGGATGGCTCTGGGGATTAAACAAGTTATATGTAACTTTCCAAGAACAATGCCAGCACTTAATAAGTACTAATTATTTCACTCATAATAGTGATTGTCAGACACTCAAGTATTTGCAAAGAATAAGATGGTCACTAAGACATGGTCTCTGCTTTCAACGAATTTTTACACTGTATTGCTCTCCTGAACTTTCCTGCCTCTCTAAGGAATGGGATCTCCCTCACCCATAGCTTCTGAAGTCCAGTAAATCCTACAACTGAGAATTATTATTATACATAGGGAGCCATACTCTTCATCAAGAGGGGCACATAGGAGACCGCCTCTATGCCACCACATTTCAAAGATAAAAAAGAAAAGAGAATTTTCTTACTGGGTCACTATGTTTGTGAAGGATAAAGCCTAAGACTTGATATTAGTCTCATGGTTATTTCCCCTAAAGCTTTACTGCCCAAATATGATAGCCACCAGAACATATGGCTGTTTTAATTTAAATTTATATTACTTAAAATTTTAAAATTCAGCTCAGTGGCACTAACTCCACTTCAGATGCTCACAGCCACATGTGACTACCTTATTAGACAGTGCAGATACAGAACACTTCCATCATCAGAGAAAGGTCATTTGGACCGCACTATTCCAAAGTGATAGTAAGTCTATGAAGCACTTGAAACTCCTGTGGGATGTAACTGCAAAGCTGTATCTCTAAGGCCTCAGCTCAGTATTTCAAATACCTGAACATACAGAACGAGCACTCTGGGTTCAGGAAGTTTGGGAGTTATGTCAATAAGTCAAGTGGCACCAATATTTCATGAACTGATCATTTCCACTGCCCCAGCCAATACTGAGCACCTCACTCTGTTGCCTTTGCCAAATCTATCACTATCATCCAGAGAATATAAAGTGGTAGAAATGCTAAAGAACAAACTCAATTAATTCACAAATTGTATTAGCAAGGGAAGCTGGAACACGGCATTGAGAGATTGGGAGGTGATGAGTTTTGTTTGTTTGGTTTTTATTATTATTATTATTATTATTACTACTGGAATAATGAAAATGCTCTAAATATGGTTGAAGTGATAAATGCAACTTATGTGATTATACTGAATGCCATTGATTGTACACTTTGGAAGGATTTATGCTTTATTAATATATCTCAATAAAATTGACCTAAAAAAAAACAGTATTGACATCAATTTGCACTTTGGGAACCAAGGATACCAACTCTAAATTCCAAGACCTTGTATGACCTTATACAAGTTATTTAACTCACTAGGCTTCAATTTTTGTGGTAATAAAAAAATGGAATATGATAGGTTGTTGGAGGGACTGAAACAAACTGAAGCATGTAAAGCACTTTACATAGTGCCTAGCAAAAGACAGACATCCCCAAATGCCTGCTCCTACTCCTACACGTGGCAAGTCAGCAGTAGCAGAGACAGTCACCCGAAGCCTGTAACAAATCTTCTATTTAACCTATGCCTTGGTTGTTATCTGACATCCACTTCCCTCAGCTTTGTTGGCAGGATAATATGATTTTATATGTATTTATATGAAAATATTGTTAAATTTTCAAATACCATAAAAATAAATTTTACAAGTCTTATCTCTTCCGCTGGGAGGGTTAGTTTTCCATCTATATCACCTGGGTTATTGCTATAAATTTAATAATATACGTGAAAGATCTATGGGAAATTTTTTCTTAAAAGCGCTACTCTCGTACATGTCTATGCTATTTATTATGCTCTATTTCTTATGAGAAAACTTCAGGTTAAAACAAGCACTTAACCTACTTGTAGGTTAACCTTGTCTAGGCCCTTGACAAGAATCAGGAGAGAAATAGAACTAAACCAGCATTTTTCTGAGGCCTAGAATGTATAAAACGCCCTTCCCTACCTCTCAAGAGGTTAGAAAACATTCTGGAAACAAAGGAAACCATTAATCCTTAGTCAGCAGTACTCTGTATTTGTTAAGATAGCAAATTCAGTTTGGCAGTTTCTATTTATTTTTCCAAAAGAATTAGGATAATTTGGAAATTTGTTCCAAAGTGACATCTGAACCCTTTACTGCTACAAGAGTGGGGCTATTAGGGAAACCAGAGATCTGGCACAAGTCTAGGAGATTTCATCTGGAAGTCTTGCTCCTCCTACTTTAAAGAAAATAGAATTTAAATACATCTGAATCTGTGGTGGCCATCAATGGAGGTGCTTAGCTCTCGACAAGGCCAGATGCGAGACAAGGTCCGCGGCTGGTCAAGGAGGGATCAAGGATACCCGACTTACTGAGGAGGACTGGGCACTTCAGAACTTGGGGCCTCTTTCACCCTGGTTATAATCTTAATCATAATAGCGATATCTTTCCTTTTTAAATTGTTTACCTGCAAAGACATGCTCCTAGCTTATGCTGTGATTGGTACCGCTGGGTACAAGGCAAACCACTGCAAAGGAGGGCCAAAACGGTATGGAACTACTGTTGGACTCCTTGAGAAATATGCCTCATCGGGCGCTGGACTGGATAGTCAATGACGGGCAACTGGACCCCTTTTGCGATAAGCACTCTGGACAACCTAAGACAGGAACCTAGCCGATTGGTGCCAAAGGGCCCTGGCCCAATTGCTGCTACGGTCTCCAATAA